>MRSU01001253.1:0-38474 GCA_008369845.1 Trichomonas gallinae
AATTCTTTTACGAATGTTATGGATATCGAATTATGAGTAATTTTCCGGAATTTTTCTCATATTCTTGTTATATATATAGAAAATGAGGTGAAGTGAGTTATTTTTTTTTTTAAAACGTGAACTGAAATTCTAGCTTTAATAATCAATATGATCTTCTACTATGTTCGTTTTGGGTTCATTACACTTTTTTTATTTAAATAATTTTATCGATTTTAGTTTTTTCTTATAGACTCTCTCACATGCATCTATACGCATGGCAATGATTTATATCAACGTATTTTATGCGTGTGAAAGTCTCTGACAAAAGATCGATCCCACTAAATGAACATTTTTGCTAAATATGATCGCTTTGTTGGAGCCCTTAGCATCTGGTGATCAAAATATCTATAAGATATACAGGGCGTGAATATTATGCTGAATATGAAGTTTTCAGATAATCAGATTTAACTCTTTGGTTGTAGACTCTCTTACATCTAATGCTGTGCATCATGATAATGCATAACATTGAATTTTGTTCAAGAGAGTCTTCATTTACAAGCAGAAGTTGTTTTCTAAATTTTCTAGATAAGGCAGTGTATATAACTCGAATACCAGACATATTTCTATTGGAACATCATTGAAACATACAGTGTGAAAGGACATTACATTAATGAAAAATTAGATTTTCAATAAAATAACAGTTACTCAACGATTGGCTGAATTGTGACATTATGTATCGCATTGATTTCCTAATTATGATTCGTAAAATCGACAAACTCATCTCAAATTACACAATTTAATTGAAATTGACGAGTTTATTATTATAATGCTAATAAACTCCTTGATGATAGCCAATTTTCTTTTTAAACGCTTAATTTAGATTCATTACTGGGTTTATTAATAGTCGAAATAGATTTAAAAAGTTATTGATAATAAATAATAAAATATTGGTCCTAATGGTATAGAAATTGATATTATCATGAGAGAGTTCAAGATGTATTCAGTTTCTTTATCAATTGACCAATGTTGACAATATTCAATAACAATCGTAATCAAATTAATTTGTTTGTAGCTTACAACGAAATAAATCCATTTTGCGGTATTTAGTCTACTCATGCTATTATAGATTTGTATGAATAATTACAAAAAATGATTGAATCTTTTTTAAATGCTAGGTTATTTTTACAATGAATATAATGTGAATGATTGAATAACATGATGAAATTTCGATGAAATAAATAATTTCAAATATCTGTTAAGGAATATTCATCGTTTTTTCATATGTAATTAATCATCAAACTGAATGGCCTAATCGGCATCAGTGCATGAGCAATGCCAAGCATAAATGATTAATTTCGAAATTTCATCAAATTAAATTTCATGCATCTTGAATTGCATTAATTGGGTATTCATCAACCCATATGTTAGATAAATAGCAATAAACCAAATGTAAAACGAATAATAATAATTAAAATGCGAAATATGACTTATTAATAATATTTTCAATTGTATATCATGCGGCTTACCCTAGGATGCGGTGAATGTGCTATGTAATGCCGTGAAATTATGTAAAATGATTATTGTATCGGATTTATCTTCAGCAAATCGTAATCAATCAATGACTAATGCATTTTGGATGAGGAAATGTACAAAGATTCTTCATATGATTGTTTTGACTCCGAGAATTAACCAAAATTATTGAATCTGAATAATTAATTAAATCTGTTAGCAACAAATCGCCCTGAACATCACAGCTAAAGACCTTGGATCGCGTGATTGTTCGTATAATCACGTACGTAGCTGTTTTTATTGTTTTTTATCTCAAATAAATATCATTGAAATTAGATCGGAAAATGCAAAAAAGTGAGATTTTGTCAATGTTCTATTCAAAATTTTTGAATACACATTCAATTAGAGCAATGTTGTCCTAAATAGTACTTATAGTGTATCTACTCATTTATCAAAAAATGTGTCTTTTTTTATTAAAAAATAAGGTAGTTTTTGAAAAAAAAGTATCGGAAAATAAAACATCGATTTAAACAAAAAGTGGTAGCACAATGATTCAATAATTGAATGATATTGAATCGGTCGCGAATAATATTCAGAGTCTTAACCGCGGGCAAGACTCAAACTAGGCTTTCAGGGGCCTTTCTCCTTTCCCTCTTCTTCGAACAATATGCGATAAAAGTCTGAGACTGCCCAGTGGACCCTCTTCCGTCCTCTCTTGTTGTATAGCTCCTTGGCTATCTCTGAGGTGACGATCTTCTCTCTGAGCTCTGCGAGAAATTCATCGAAGTCTCCTAACTTTTCAACTACAGAATTTTTTGAATTTGTATTGAATTTTTCAGAACTACTCTTTTCAATATCTGGCTCAATATTGACCACAATTGAATTTTGAAAAGAGAGGGGTTTTGTTATCCGCTTGATATCACAAATACGATCGAACCGAAAGTGTTTCTTAAACTTATTATTGCCATTTGATTCAAAGTCATGGAATTCGATATCAACATTCGGAGCTGGTGATTGAGGTTCGATAGCTTCAGGTAAATCAGGGATTGCTGGATCGTCGGACTCAACATAAGGCGTTGATTCATCTGATGACTCTTGTTCTGATGATGAAGGCGCAATATAGTCTGATTCCTCATTAGTTTCGGTCTCTGATGACTGTGAGTTTTCTTCATCTTTCTGAATATTTGTGTTCGGGTTCAATTCAATTTGAGAATTTGCTTCAGGATTTTCAGTACTTTGAGACGGATGAGTATTCAAAGTTTTGTTAGTGATTCTGAACTTTTTTGTTAAGGCCTCAAAAGTTTCTGTGCGGCTAAACATTTTTGCCACTTTTGTTGAATTGAAAAACATTCGATCGATGAACACAAACTCATCAAAATTTATCATCGTTTGTTTCAAGCTATTCCAAGATTCTCTATCGACGTGAACAACTTTTGTGAATACGAAATCAATAAATTGAACCGATGACGATAACGTTGGCTTATTTGTTCGAATAAAATTGTAAACTTGATTAAGGAAATTAATCGGAATCGCAGCAATTTGAGAATCTTTGTTTGATGATACGATCATTCCTGGGTTGATGTCAGGCTGCGTCATCAAATCTGCCGAATTTGTTAATTCAGTGAATTGCGGAGAAGGCTCGTCCATGTCATCAGACATCGCAATATTCACTCCAGAGTCTTGCGGACCTAATTCACGATCTTTCAAAATAACCTTAAATTCATTCAGTGTTATTCTAGGCCATTTATCAACGATCCTCTCGAAAACAGACTTTCCTTTCTTGTTGTATATCTCGTGTATAAAGGCTTTGATCTCTTTCATCTGCCTGGAATAAAGCACTAAACGCCTTGTGCAAGTTGGGAGACTCTTATAGTAGGCTAAAAGCGTGTCAGATATCAAAGATGGGTTCATCCTCCAAGACTGTATCTTCTTGAATTCGGAATATTCCAATCGCAGCATTTTCTTACGATATTTATTAAATGCGATCACTGACGGTTTGTTATTTTTCACAAAAGAAACCAAATCATCATAGCTCTCATCATCAAATCCGAATACCGAGAACATGGTATCGGTCAACGGAATAGATTCGGGATCTAATGAATTTAAAAACTTGTCGTAATGAAGCGGCAAATCTTCAATAGCATTGATATTGGGGTCATAACGTGGTATATGCTCATTGAATTCATCAAATGCAGAAAATTCATCTTTCGATTTCTCGCCTTTTGGAAGATCCGTTGCAATAGCACTAACTTCTGAATGCTGCTGATCAGTTTGCTTATTCTGCTCCTCCATTCTTCGTTGAGCTTCGGACATCATTGTGCGTCGAACTTCGAAAAGTAGCTTTAGCTCATTAACAGAAATAGTAGGCCAGCCTTTAGAGACAGCAGTCATTGTTTCATCTATTGATGCATCGCATTTGCAAATCTCGTCTAACAGATATTGGGTCGGAATTGTATTCAGAAACAAAATCAAATTTCGGCCATCAGAAGGAAGATTATTGTAGAAATCAATGAAATACTGGGGAATTCCTTCTTTATTTGCCCTGAACTTTTCAATTCCCTTATATTCATCTAATGAAATCGTAACAAGCTGCGATTTGTATTTAAGAAATTCCAATTGAGTCATCTTCTTGTCCTTTACAGTTTTAACGAACTCAGTGTAGTCAGAATCAGTATATCCAAAAATAAAATAATGTGCATAGATCAATTTAGCGATTGGTAAGCTGGAAAGAAAGCTATCGTAACAAGGCTTAAGAGTCGAAATTGACGTTTCAACCACACTATGTGCAGGTTCTTTCTTTTTTCTTCCACGTTTAGACTTCTCTTTAACAGCGTTACTTTGATTGTTGGTATTTTCCTTTTGCGGTATGATTTTAGTTGAAAGAAGGGCTTGCGCTTTCGTGAGATCGTTATCTGTATTTGATAATGCATTTTCAACCTGCGATTTAGGATAGCCTAAATTTATTAAATAAGAAACTTTTGCTGGGTCTGGGACGCTCGATGACAAGGATTGTTCAGGTGCTTTATTTATTAAATAGCAATCCCAATTACAATCAGGGCTGTTCTTGCCAATAACCATTGCATCATCCAAGACTTTGCCATTGCTCTTAATTACAATGTTGTCTAGAGGTTTTTTCGAAAAAATTGATATTGTTTTTTTCAGGTCAATGATTTTTTCATTGTTGGATGCTGATATTTGCATGTCAGCATATTCAGAGTCAGGAAAATGAATGCAGAAAGAATCCGAGTCCTCACTCATTTAAATTTGGTGTTTGAAAAGTGACAAATAACAAGATCCTTGGTTTCCACGGCTTCTTTTAAGCCCACAATCATCTATTTTATTTATATATATGCACATATGTGCTTTTTGATATTTTTTCCATTCTTTTTATAAACTCTAAAATAAATAATATAAACTGCATTTGATATGATTATAAACCCAAAATCAAAAAGAAAGTCCTCCAGTTCCAAAAAATTAATATTGATATATTTTTATTCTGATTTTATAGTGGTTTTGTAACAACCAAAATGCGTATCTCAGTAATAATATCATATATTTGTAAACATTTGTAAGTTTGTTTAATGTTTCTAATCTTTGTTAAAAATTAATAGGATATCCAGGCTGATTTTTTCGCACAAAATGACTATACCCGTACTGGATCTATTGATATCCCAATCATCAAAAAAGAATCTGGAAATTATTTTATCAAAACACAGATCGACTCAATTTAACTGAACGTATCAATTTATCCATCATTTATGGGTGGACTAATCATAAGAAGTGAATTTAAACCGATAGAAGTGAAGATAACTATGCAAAGAAATATTTTTCGAAAAAAAAAGTTCTCATTTCAAAAAAGCATAGATAATAATTAAAATCTGCACATTAGTTCATAATTACACAAATATGGACTTGAAATCCAAATATATATTCAAAAGAAATTACAGAAAAATATTATAATATATATGAGATAATAGGATATCATGTCCAGATACGAAATATGATACGAATGGAGAGAACATAAAGCTCATTAAAATGAATATTATTTTTAATTTTATTCAAAAATATCTCGTATAATATAATGCCTAGTATCAATATCCTGAGATGTTGAAATCTTTTGAAGTGTTTTCATTGTTTTTTCCGAATACATTAAAAATTATTCTTAATTCAGCAACTACAAATGATATTATTATGATGATTCAATTCATTATGAAGAATGATGCATGCTTTAGTAGCAAAATTCCAAGAATTTTTAAGTTTTGGAAAAATCATTTTTTCAAAAAACTTTATAATTATTCGTAGATAATTAAATTGTATATTTTGCTCTCTCGTATATAATTAGATGCTTGGTGTTTTAACACGTAACTTCAAAATTTTCGTCATATCAATTGAAATCTTTTAAGATTTGGCGTGAATTGTGAAACAATATGGATATTTGAAGATTTGATGCCATGTAAAATGCATGTTCTAGTCATTGATTGGTAAAAGTAGCCAGTTTCGATACCTATGATGAACTTAGAATATTTCAAATATATGAATCGGAAAAGTAATAATTCAATGTGTATTCAATTCCGAACAAATTTGAAATGAAATCTGTGCATAATGAAAATTCAATATGTAGATTGAATTTCCATTGGAAACTAAATTAAAAATGAATTGTTATAAAATCCTTTTTAAGCGCAGAGTTTTATTTCAAATATATTCATAATCATTTAAAAATGAATGTTTTTTTTTTTAAAAAAAAAGTATTATGAATTAATTTAATTGTTCTATACATAAATCGGTTACGAAAAAGCGACAGACTTAAAACAGTGGTGGACCTCAATTTTAAAAAGTGACAATTCCTGAAGATTTCATTTTTCATCAAGACTGGTAAGAGAGAATGCCACTTGTCTGCAGCAGAGTGCTATGCTGTAATATGATGCTTTGCTGCAGACAAGTGGCATTAGCTCTTACCAGTTTTCTTCAAAATATGAACGAGCTTTATATTGCCGGAGGCACCATCTCTCACACCTCAAACTCTTACAAAGTGACAATATCGATGCACCCCCTGTCTATTCACTAACAGAATTGCATGAAAATCAACACCTTTTTTATATAGATGTCTGCTTCGAATAAGTTCAAAATGAGCCGGGTAAACAATTGGCTTTTTTCATCGCAGCAAATACTGGAAGGATCTGATACCTGATACTCGGTTGATAGATGGGATGTGTATTGATGGATGCCTCTTACAAACGATGAAGCTGCTATCACTTCTCGAATATATTAATTCTGGGAATGTATGAAAAATGAAGTTTTTGCAAGATGCAACTCCAGTGGATATCGGGAACTTCAATCATACTATATTAACAGAACTGCCTGACAATTAAAACACGTCGCTGCAACGAAAAAAAGCCGAATTTCTCCCGGCTAATTTCATAACAGTCCCATAACTCAATGTTTATAGTGTCAGAGATCCTTTTTCTAACACTACATGTTTATAATCAGTACCAAATGATTTTCATGACAGATACAATATTAATAAAGCAAAGCACATTCAAATGAGCCGTTACCTGTGAATACATTCCCTTTTAGACTGGGATTTAAGGACTCAATATATTTCATCTAAAAAATTGATGATGTAAATGTCAGTTAGAAGCGTGAATTTCGGAAGTGTTTCCATTCAATACATATAATCATCGGATAGTGGTAACTTAGATGTAATTTTATTTGCCGGCTAATTGCATTCTAGCTCAATCCAATATCATTAAATTTTTTTCTATTCCTCAAATGACTAGTTTAAAGGACTTAACTTCTGAATTTCAACTTCAGAAAATTGATGAAATAGTCAACAATCTTCCAATAATTAATACTAGCATAAACTATCCTTATAAATAATTGTGAATTATCATCATGTTTCAACTTTGCACAAATAGTATTTTTTCCAAATCTATTAGTAGGATCAGCCAATCGTTGATAATTAAGGGTAGATTTAAACGATTCCTCATACTATTCAATGAGTATATGTATTGAATGGAAAAACAGTAGTATGGAAACATCCTACATCTCATGCAAACGAATTTAATTCGTTTTCAATTGAGAGACATAGTATCAATAGAAAGAATAATCAGAATAATGTTTCGGTTTTTGATTCAAAGACTAATTTGTGGTAAACTAGTATTATTAAGCTCTATATGTGCTCGATATTGCGTATTTTAGGAGCTACTTAAAAAAATACGAGTTTCGGAAATTTATATTGACTAGAGTTTCCAAGATATTCTTAGTTTAGATTAGTAAACAAGCTTCAAATAATTTGTTGACTCAATTAAGTACTTACCTGAATTGGTAATTATGTGTATTATGCATACAGTCATATATGAGTTAGTTCTTGCGTATTCTCAAAGGGAATTATATTTAAAATTTTGTAAAAGTTAATTTGCAGCCCAGGTAGTACAGCTATCATCAATTGTCATGGGTGCAAGTATATTTTTGACTGGAATTGAATGCACAAGACTTCGAAAATGGTACAATATCTATCAATGATAAATGCTTTCCGATACGGTTCTGTAGTGGGCAGGAAAAACTTAAAAAACGGAAAAACCGTAAAATTGAGACATTTTTTGATTTTTAATAAGCCATTATGTAATATTTTATCTGAAGAGTAAAATAAACATATACAATACATTTGAATTACTTTTTTCGAAAGCTTTGATCTAAATTTTTGCTAGTTATATCATTCATATCATTATTACAAATGCCTCCAAATGGATCTCATATCATTAAAGCATTGGATCCTTCAAGGTTCCAGTTACCCAAATCAACTCGAGTTAAATGACCTCCTCCAGGATTTCGAGTATTAATTGAAAAATCTACTAGCAAATCACACTTCAAATGCACGTTATTACATGTGATCATAAAAGCAAAGAATGTGATTTTGTATCAGATCAGACGCAGTTTCAAACAATCTAAATGCTTTAATCCATGAACATATTGCTTATGATGTACAAGTCTTTAATCAACCACATGATACGCCAGATGATGAGCCTTTTTATGTAGACATTGAAACAATAAAATTAATTGGCAAAACAAATTTACCTGTAAGTTTTTCAACAAATCCATATTTCAAAGACTTCTGTATCAATTTAATCAATTATGGTCAATAAAATCCCGACAAAACCATAGATATGATTTATTCTCCATTAGGTAAAAATGCATTTCGACAACGATTGATCAAATTTGGTATGTCAGAATACAATAAGGTTCTAAAACTATACCAAGAAACCACTTATGTTGCCCTTTGTGTTGATGCAGGAAAAATGGAATCAGTAAATTATTTTGACATTATTATTGCAAATGCAGCTATTAACCTACAACCATTGGTCTATAAATCCATATCATATATTCCAGGAACATACAAAGCTTATAATCTAGAAATACGATCAGTAATAGAAGAGCTCCAAACAATTAGAATAGAGGTAATCGGAGTTGTGTCTGATAAAAATTTTTTTCAGAAAAAAATTCATGCTTAATTTCATGTGCATGCCATACGCTTCAATTAACTATTAATGGCTATGATCATCCAGATTACCTTGAAACAATGAATTACATTGGCTGTTTATCAAATGGACTATAGAAAAGATACGCAATTTAGTAACTTTATTCTCAGCTCCGGATCCTTATTTCATTTCGGTCTTTCATGAAGAAGATGCGCCAGTACATATGGCAAATTCATTAACGATTGCAGTTCCAATGTTATATACATTGATATTACCATCTTACAAAATTAATACAATTTTAGAAAAATAATCACAGTGCTATCTATTTGTTGAAAGATATTGTTCATCAATGTCCGTATATTCAAGATATCGTGACAGGCCTCATCGAAAAATTATTTCAAAAATTAGATGACGTCAATGCAAGTGTTACATTTAAAGTTCTATTCAATTTTGCACCCAAAGGGAGACTCATTAATGCTGAATTGGCGAGTCCTGCTGCATCTCGGGATGAAAATGAGGAAATTTGGAAGAAATATTTTCCTCGGTAAGTCATCAAGAGCTGAAACTTCTTAGACGATGCAACAAACTGTATTCATCAGCATGTATTAAAACAGCCTTTATGGAAGCCAAAACAGAAGTTTCTATAACCGCAGAACGGTTATTAGAGCTGATGATAGCGAACAGGCTGACCAACCAAATAGCAAACAAGCTGATCAACCTCAAAGAGCTCAAGAAAGGCAAACTCAGATACATGAATTTTTTACAAAAGCTGCCAATAATACGGAAAGAAACGCTAGAAGTCTCCCTTCAGTTCCAGAGGTTCCAGAATTTTTTAATAGCGAAGGCTTAATTTCACAAGAAGACTTGATATGTGAAGAAGAAGAACCTGAAGTGAATGAGGACTTTATGCACGAATTTACTGTTTTGTACCGAAATGCGGAGTGAAAAGTGACGGGTTTACATGTCAGATTTGACGCGTAAAGTGTCCAAAAAGTGTCGTCATCGAAGTTTAGATCTCGAGCGCGATCAACAGAAGGCGCAATATCTGAGGCATACACTGTCTCAGAGGCTCTCTTGAGACTGTGTATGCCTCAGAGACGGCGTTTGTGGCAAAAATAAACCATCTCGTCTTTTGACGAAGACATGTAAGAGCTAATGCCACTTATCTGCTGCAAAGCATTATATTACAATATGACGATTTGCTGCAGACAGGTGGCGTCAAGTTCTGTTGATCTCGCTTTAGATCTAAACTTCGATGAATTTAGGAGCCCTCAGCTGAGTAGAATTTCACAGTAAAACCTAATGTGTATGAATGAAAAATTAGATAAATTTCAAATTATGCAGTTTATCTAGTTTATGAGGCATTATTCTGTTATTTCATCGACTTTATTAAATAAATATAAATAAAAAAGTTTACAAAATATAATAATAATATCTAGACATCAACAGTTGTTGGTTTTTTCTTCGCTTTTCCGGATTTCTTTCTCTTTGGCGATGCAATAGGAGAATCAGGTATACTAGATGAAACAATAGGAGATTTATCAACATCAGACGATTTCCTTGACGTTCCACCTTCTGATGTAGTATTTAGTGAAGATGAACTTAACTTAGGAGGCTTCTTCGATAGAGTAGTCCTACTACGTCTTCTTGTTGTTGGTTTTGGTGGAGCAAGCTCTGGAACAGGAGGCTCAATATCATCCATTGTCTTTGTGGTGAGCTTCTTTTTTCCAGCCGATCTCTTCCTTTTCCTTGACGCAGATTGTGGTGGTGCATTTGCTGAAGAAAGTCTGTCCGCAATTGGATCGACTGTCTTCGCTCGTATTTTGGCTTTCTTTCCTTTCTTCTTTCCTTTCTTAGGAACAACAGGTTTCACTGGTAGTGGCGCCGCTTCCATTGATTCGCCTTCCAGTGTTCTTGGGCCTTTAACCCTTCTGTCTGTTTCTGGGCTGACACTTCTTCCTGGTTTCAGTCCTTTCTTTCGTCCGACACGTCTAACCGGAACGCTGTCATCCAATGTCACTGCTTCACCCTTCAGTTTGGGGCTCTTTGTTGCCTTTGATGTTTTAGCGCTCTTCGTCGATTTCGTGCTTTTATTATCGTCATTATCAAGTTTAGGATTCATGAAGTCCACATCTAAGCCGAGGTTGATGTCGTCGAGCGAAGATGGAGTCATTTTGTTGAGCCCGAGGTCAACGAGTGGTGCCTGATTAGTCGTCGTAATAGTAGTAGGAGTAATAGGAGTAATACTCGCTTGAATTGTGCTCAGATCTGGGATGTTGCTCTTTATCGGCTGGCTCAGCAGGCTTTGCTCCAGCGTCAGTGTTTTCATCAGCAGACTTTGTTCCAGCGTCGGTGATTTGATCGGCTGGCTCAGCAGGTTGTTGTCCTGCGGCTGCTTTATCATCGTCTGGTTCAGCTGGGCGAGGTTCTGGGACTGGGGCTGCTGGGACTGGCTGAGAAGACTCTCCAGAAGTGTCTTCTGTGGAATAAGTGGTCCGCTCATAAGAGGAGATGTAGGTGTCAGAGGAATCGTCGGAGTCAGAGGAATCGATTGGATCTTGGTGGCGCCTTCTTGGGTCTTTGCTTGTTGAGGAGCCGCAGGTGTCTGTATCTGTCTCTTGCGCATCTGTGGCTCCGCCATCGCTTTTTTTCGCTCGTTGACTTCGTTGATTATGTCTTCGTCCGAGTAGACTGGAATATTTGGCATCACAGGCAGTTTGTTCTGCGATATATTTTCAGGCATTAAGTCTAACGATTGCATTAAATATGATGATGGTTGTGATGTTGGAAGATAATCGAGGCTGGCTGGTTCTCTGAATGGTGAGTGTGGTACTGGTGCCGGTCTGATCAGTTCTGTATCCAAATAATTGCGATATTCGTCTTTCTTATTTTCTGTATTGATTTCTAGCTCTTCTCCATCAGACATGTGCTGAAAAAGCATCGCTACTGAGAACGTGAAGTTCCATGATGCACATGTTGATGATGAAATCCTGTTTTTGAGCTGATCATATTTTTCAACAAACTGCTCGTGGTTATTTGAAATCGTTTGGAAGATAACTGATGAAAATTCATCATAATGCTCATCACTGACAAGCTGAAATTGAGCATCTGGGCATGGATCTGAAATTACAGATAAGAAAACGTCAAGTTGTGGATGTATCCTAAAGGAAACACGTTTGTTCCATTCCCATATCTCAGGGTTTGTCGTTTCAATTGTCTTGTGCTGGAAAATTGGCTTAATGAAGTGTAATAAGTCTTGAATTGCGTTTTTGTTCTTTAATTGGACGCTGGGGAACGGTTCAAAGCCAAGGATACCATTAATAAGAATGTTCTCAAAGTACAGTGATGAAATAAGATTAAAAACAACCTCACGGTTGTTATTATAAATAGCAGCATAAGATCTAACGAAAGATAGGAAATGAGAGATCGGGCTTGGAAATATGCCATAACTGCCGAGAATATACTTTATGAATGAGAAAACAATAATCTCAGCAATTTGCGTATTGCAATCTGATGAATATAATCTTAAGCTTGGCGCTCTGTTGTCAATGTATTTGATAAGCTTGGACAAAAAGCGCTCGAAGTATGACTCGTAATATCTCGTAACTAAAATTTTGAAAAATTGGGATGAATTTAAGTTCTTCAATACTATGTCATTGATGTTGCTGCCGACAAGTTCGAGGTCGCAGAGAACAATTGTGCTAAACAGAATGTTGATTCTTGACTCAGTAGCGAAAATATCGATTAATGCGGAAAAGAATGTAGGAGGAGAGGCTCCAAGTTGGTTGTGTACGTTTAATATAGCTCTTAAAACTGTATTATTGTTATCAGTAAGGTAAGGAACCGCGTAATCATAGAAAGTCGGTGGAAATGGAGCTCTTGCAGCGGAAAGGAAAGTAACCGTCAGATCCTGTGATTCATCATTGACATCTGCCCATGAAACGACTGTTTTTGGGTCCATAGGATAAAAAGTTATGTCTTTATCTCCATTTTTTCCATGAAATGTAACAGAATTCGACTCTAATGAAATTGAAACGCTTGCAACGTTTCCTTCTTGTTGTTTGGCCAACTTGTTTGACTCATTTAACGCGTAAAATTCGTATTTATTGTCTGAAAATAAGAAAATCCAGCAAGAATTTTTGGAACGGCTTTCAATTCTGCAGTTAGTGAAGCCAATTAATTTATGTCTCGTTTCTGATTTGGGAATGAAAGACATAATCAGCCATTTTAATATAACATCTCTGTTATCGCAATCGTGAAGGAGTTTTCCGAGGAAGTAAAACATTGATGTGGCAATTGGTGAGACTTTCTTGAGTCTCGGGGGCCAGTAATTGGCCATTTTTGAGAATTTTTCAGCTGGAAATTCTTTATGTAAGATGTTTTGCACTTGTTTAAATGTATTTGTTGGGTTCTGCGATAATGTTTCAGGCGAATAAACACTCGCATCTTGTTGTAACGCATTTTGAAATTCAGTTAAATCTCCTACTTGTTGTTGGAGACTCTCGAAATCATGTTTCTCGACCTTTTCTCTATAAAAATTTGATGGTTTGTTGTACCGAATGAATGGCAAATCTGTAGATTGTCGATTCATTCGGGAAGAAAAATTTTAAAAGATTTTATTATGTCACGTTTTGATTTAAATAAGGTTAAATTGGATTAAACTTTTTTTTTCTTATTTTTTGATGTAAATGGATTAACATAACAATAATTAATTGGATTTTTAGATTTAAATATGACTCTCACTCTTATTTGATCTGTAAATCCAGTAAATTTTAAAATAACATTAATTATAGTATGTACTTCTATTTTAATCATATTTTGTCAATTTAACTTTTTGTTTTCTTTTAAGATTTTTCAATTTTTTTCTTTTTTCAAAAAACTACTATTATTAAATGGGGCATATGCATATGTGCTAAGTGTGGATTTATATGATTAATATTTAGAAAAAAGTATAAAAATATTAATTATACAAGAATATTAGTGACGAAATAGACAAAATTCGAAAAAATATGTGTGTGTATCTATAATATTATATTAGTTGAGTGAATTAAGATCCGAATAAAGAATAATTTATAAAATGAAATTAGATTTCTTTATTTTACGAAATAGCAATGAAAAGACATACTTTCTACGATATTTTAGTATTATAAACAAACCCAACATTAAGATAACAATTCTATATATAATTTTGTATTATGCTTATATATATTATGTAGGTTTATACCGATAAATAGTGGTAATCTTTTAGTTCTAGATATTAGTCTTCTTCCTGAAATCATCAGAAAGAGATTTTAATTGACTATATTTGACTTTATAGTCAACTTTGCCATCATCTTTGTCGTCCTCAATGATGTCCAGTAAATCATCATAAAGATCATTATATCTTTTCAGACTCCTGTCTTTCTTGGATCTCTTGTCAAATTCAACAATACAATCTTCTACTTCTCTTTTCAGCTTCATGTAATCATCGATGATTTTTCTCTTTGCAATTCTTTGGTTCATTTCTTGCCTTTGTACTTCGCCGATTACATCGCCGTTCTGGATCTCGAATGTTGTTTCTTGGAGATGCTCTGAAAGCGGAACAATTTTGATTATAATCATCTCCTCTACATTGATTTCAAAAACAACATTGAAGAGAACTTCACCTGGCTTTTGACTCTTAACAACAAGTTTAAAGTTTTTAATTGCTTGTGATTCAGCGAGCTTTTCTCCCATTAAAACTTCTAGAGAAATTATTTCAGCAGACTTTGATATCATTTTATATTTCTGCTGGCTAGAGCATGGGAGTCTAGTGCCTTTCTTGCACAGAACCTTAAGATATGGGTTACCATGGGAATCAACGGATTTCAATCCATATGAATGTGCTAACTTGAAGATAGTCAAATTCTCTACTTCATCAATTGTTTTAGAATCAGTTTGTTTCGGTTTTAATTCTGATTGATTTGGCTTAGATTCGGTTTGTTTTGTTGGCGCTTTGCGATTCCATGGCTCTGTGGATGCGTGCATAGCAGCACCGATTGCGACAGCGAAGAGAGGATCGACACCAGCGATAGGTTTGTATCCTTCTGCTTCGAGTTTTTCGGTGACTAAAGGAATGGCTGATGAACCTCCAATTAAAATGATCTGTTTCTCTGCTGTGCAGTGTGTTGCAACTTCGTGTGTCAACTTTACTGTCTTTTCAATGATTTCGTTTATCATTCTGTTGAATTCCGCTTTCCTTATTGACAATGTATATTCTTTGTCACCAAACATGATTTGTTCCTTGCAAACATTCAAATTATTTAGATTGTGCTTCATCGTTTGGCAAGTTTCTTTAAGATTGAACTTGTAATTTGGATTGTTTAAGATGTCGATGCCTAAATCTTTTTGTATCTTATCGACAAAATGATCAAAGAGCAAATTATCTATATCCTGACCTCCAAGAAGAGGATCGCCTTCTGTTTCTGTGATTTCAATCTTATTTCCTGAAATCTCAGCCAATGCAATATCGAAAGTTCCGCCTCCAAAATCATATATGAGCACGTTGTGTTTCTCTGCTATTCCTAATGTATCGCTACAGAATCGTGCCGCAGCGACTGGCTCTGATAAACAGAAAATCTTTTCAAATCCAGCATTTTGTGCTGCGATTTTTGTAAGTTCTTTCTGATTTGAATCGAAGGCATTGGGGACAGTGATAACAGCGTTTTTGATTTCCCTTCGTAGATGTCTTTCGGTATTAATCTTGATATATTTCAAAATCTCACTGGAAACTTCAACAGGATAGATTGTCTCATGAGTCACATCATCTATTTCTATTCTAAATGTTCCTGTTTTGTCTGTAATGATTGTAAACGGCCACATTTTCTGAAATTTACGAATTTCGAAGTATTTTTTGTTTAACATTCTCTTTGAGTCAAAAATGACACGTTTTGGATAAGTAAATGACATATCATTAGCTCTTTTTCCCACAACTGTGTTGCCATTTGGAAGATAACAAACTTTTGATGGAATTGCCTGCTGATTTTCTATCGATATAACTTCAGCTCTCTTCGTCTTAGCATTATAGACTGCGACACTTGAATAAGTAGTTCCGAGATCGATTCCTATATATAAATCATCGCTCATTTTATTTCTAAAAAAAATGCCAACATATTCATTAATATGTAAACTTTAAATGTCAAATATGTCACGTAAAGTTTACGTGTCATTATGTCACGTAAAATTGTCAATTTTACTTCTCAAATATGTCACGTAAACTAAATTTCTATTTTTATTCATATTAATAAAACTACAACATTCATAAGCCTTAAAATATTGATTTTCATCTTTAAATTGTTTCATTTTAAAATTAAAAAAAATCATTATTTCGCTAAATAACAAAAATATTTGTTGCTATTATGTTTGAAGGTTTTTATATCACAATGGACTTAAAATGCAGATGAATTTTTAAGTTAATATTGAAAGCTAATATATTTACTTTATAATTAACAAAAACATTATGAATATGTATTGGTTATCAGTCAAATTCGACATCAATACCCAGCCAATGTGCCAAAAAGACTGTTGCATCTTTAATTAATTGTTGCGGACGATCATCATTAGTTGAGCCAGGAACAATGTGTATTTCCTTTTCTTTGGTCGGCAAAGAATCAAATAATACCTGAGAATTAGATGGTGGAATAAATTCATCATCACTTCCGTGTATAAAGAATGTTGGTGTTGTGCAATAGCTTGCAAGATCTATAATATTCAATGTTTCAACATCAAATCCTGTTTCTGATAAAATTTCTTCGCGAATTTTTGGCCAGAGTTTATCATACATGCCATCTGGAACTTTCTTTTCATGTGCAATTCTCATGCATAGCTCAGATAGAGATGAAAATGGTGTATCAGCAACAATTGCTTTGATATCTTTTCTTGTTGAAGCGATAATGAATGCTGTTACAGCACCCATTGCACGACCCCAGAATGCGATTTTCTCGCAGCCATATAAATCCTGAACAGCTTGGACAGCTAAAATTGCATCTTGCGATTCATAATGTCCTAGAGTGACGTAATCACCTCCACTGCATCCACATCCAGAAAAATCAAAACAAAAGACACTTATTCCTATTGGAAGAAAGAGAGAAACACAGAAACGTCCTTCAAGCTGATTGGAAGCGTTACCATGCATATATACAACGCAAGGATTGCCTTTAATCGGACTTGGAGCAGCGTAATATGATCCAACTATTGTTTGTCCTCTTAAATTCTGAAATGATACATCTTCACGCGTGATTTCTCCGAAACCATCGATAGTAAACTTGTGTGGTATGTTCTTTAGCTTGTACTTCTCACGAGATGGTCTAATGATGCCTTTTTTAGCAAGAGAAACAACAATTCCGGACATCAAAACTATTGCTCTATCGTTAGATTTAAATATAAACGTGCATCATTGCTGAGAATCAGAATTTAGACGCAAATCACTGACCTCACAGTTCAAAATTTTTGGAAAATCTTGAAATTTTATTTTTGGGTTTATTGCATATTTCATTATTATATTAGCTACATATTATATATTTTTAATGAAATGGTTTTATTTGCATATTATTTTTGTTCATGATTTCAAAATTGATATTTATGGATTGTGCTATCGGAATTAGATAATTACATGAACTGTATAAGCATTTTCGCAAATAATTTAAGCATTTTGTAGTCAAAATTCTATTTTTCAATATTTTGATTTTGTAAAAATGGATTTTTCAAGATTGTGACATAGAATTCTGATATTTATTGACACTAAATAAGCATTTTATCTAATAAATTATGCACTTTATCATCAAAATTATATTTTAATTTTTGAATTTGCAAATAGAGGTTTTTAATAACAACATGATGATTCAAAATTTATAAAAAGATGATATCTGTAAATAATGAATAGATTTGATATAGATAAACATACTTTATATATAAAATAAAAAACAAAATAACATTACTTAAAGTAATTCTTAAGGATTGATTGAATTTTCAAGCTTTTGGGGTAGCATTGTTATATTTTCATCATCTTCAACCAAATTCGAGTGAGGAAGCTCACCACGTGGTCTTTTGCTTGAATGACGAGTTGATTTACGCTTAGTGAGTATTGCGTATACAAATATTGTTGCGCTGAGAAATACTGTGAAATATGGAACAACAATTGGATAAGGATGCTCAAATGATGGGGTTCTTGTTGGTAGAACGACAAATTTTGTAGGAGTAGGCGTTTGCACTGGTGTAGCCGTTGGAAATGGTGTTGGTTTATCAGATAAAATTAAATCTTCATCCGAAATTGGTACATCTGAGCTTGTTTCATTTTGAATTATTATATTATCTACAATTGTTGCTTTATGCCAGTTTTTCATGCCACCAGATGATTTTCCAAGTGATATAACTTGAATTTGACTTGCTTTAGATAGATCTCTTTGCTCTAAAACCTTTGAAAGATACTTCATGTCTTCAGCATCTGGCTCATTTGGATTTTCTAATATAACTAATGCTTCATCTGAACGTTTTTGTGATTTTCGATTTTTGCTTGAATGTTTATATTTCTTTCTGTAAAGTGGCTTGATTAATGAATAATCTGATGATGATTCTGTCGAAACTGAACTTGAAGGAGTTTTATCAAAATTAAAATCGGAATTTGAGAAAGATGAATCATCTTGATAATTACTAGAGTCAGTGTCCTGATCATCTTCATCAATTTCGGATTTTGAAGAAGTATTGGATATTGAGATATTTTCATTTATATTATTTTCAAGATTTAAGCTATTTACTAGTGTTTCATTTAGTAATTCAATATTTCCGGAAGTAGAATTTGTTGTTTTTTTCTTAATTAAAGATGAATTAAATTTTGATTCGTTAAATACTTTGGTTTCGTTAGCTGTAATAGATGTATTTGTTTTTGAAGAAATATATGTATTATTTGTCGTATTAATTTGTGTAAAATCCGAATGAATATGAAATTGAAATATATGAATGGGTGGTCGTGCATGGAAAGATCCAAAACCTAAATATTTTGGCAGCGCTTTGGCATATTTAGTAGGATCTGATGATAAAGAGAGAAATATTGATAGAAAACAGAAAAAAGAAATCATTACAATATTTCTGACATTTTGTCAATGTAAATTAAATTCATTACTTTACATGACATTTCTACTCCCAATAACTTAATTATATATTTGCATGACAACTTCCATTATAAGTCCATTACTTTATAGTTGATGGGGTTGTCATAACTGAGCTTTCTAAAAATAATTGCTTTTTGATATATCTATGTATTGTACAATGATTAGTTCTTCTATCTAAAACATAAAACATTTTTTATTAAAGTTATATTAATGCTGCAACATATAGTACTATACAGGGATGAATATTAGCTCTAATTAAGTAAACAAGCATTTCTTTGCAAGTTGCTTCAACTTTGCATTCTCTCAAAGATGATTTAGAAATTTTCGATTTGCTTAAAATAGAATCAATGAACTCTTTGGAATTATTTTCAACTCTAACTCCACATCTAAGACTAGGACAATTTAAAAAAGCGTCAACTCCGATGTATTTGACACTCTTAGGGATATTAATCCATGCTAGATTCACACATCCTTCGAAAGCATTGTCATTAATGCGCTGAACACTTCCAGAAGGAATGAAAATCGACACTAAATTCACGCAGCTTAGAAAAGCTCCATCGTTGATGAAATTAGTCGTTCCAGGAAGTGAAAAATAAGTAATATCAGATGCTGGAGGGAACAAGATGAGATATCTCAGTTCACTGTCGAATAAAGCTCCAGTGACAACTTTAAAATTCGGATTTCGCGTTTCAATTGTTTTGATACTTAAACAATTTCTGAATGTTCCAATTCCTATTGAAACTAAACGAGAATGTTCCTGAATAACGAATGATGACAGTTGCTTGCAATTCATAAATGAATTTCTCCCTGTTTCATTGACTTGAGAAGGAAGAACAAGGTTTTTTAGTGACGTGTTCATGAAAGCACCAACTCCAATATAATAAATATTCTCGGGGAAATTAAATGAGCTCAATTTGATGTTATTCGAAAAACAATAATCAGGGATACTTTGTAACTGATTACACATTGACATATCAACAGTTTGCAGCCCACATCCATCGAATGCATTGCTTAATATGTCAGCTATCGAACTCGTAAAAGTTATTGAACTCAGCATAATACAATTTTGAAACGCATTCTTTCCGATGCTCATAACTTGACTTGGTATAACAAACAATGAAAGCTTGCTGCATCCTTTGAATGTATCTTCACCTATTCGAGTGATTTTAGTGGATTCAATTGAAAAAGTTTCCAAGTTAATGCAACCGGAAAAAGAATAGTTTCCAAGATATTCTAGACCTTGTAAATTCATGCTACTTATCTGCAAACAATTCTCAAATGCATGATCGCCAATACTGACAACAGTTGATGGAAAATTTGTTATTGACATGGATCTACAGTTAGCAAAAGCATTGCGTCCAATTGTTGTCAGTTTAGAATCTGATGGGAAACTTATTGATTTCACATTTGCTTTATCTTGAAAAGCTCCTGCTTTTATTTCAACAACAGTCGATGGAATTGATAGGATTGCATTACTTGTTGTTCCTAAATAGCCGCTCAGCATGCTTCTGTTCGTGTTGTACATCATCATTGTGTTTTCGTCGATAATGAAATTCGAGTTAGTTATAATTTTGGTTCCCGGTGGGAAAGCTGCACCTTCCAGTGAAGTTAATGACTCTGGGAGTCTGATATCCTTCATGTTCTTGCAATTGACGAAGCAATTAGTCTTGATTGTTGTGACACCTGATGGAATCTCGATTGAAGAAAAATTGCAACTATCGAATAAATTTGATTCAAGAGTTTTTATGTTTTTCGACAATTTGACTGATGACAATCTGGAACAAAACTGGAATGCACTATTTCCTATATTTGTGACTGTGTCTGGTATAACAATAGTTTCTAATGATGAGCCAGAGAAGCAATAACTGCCAATATTTGTCACCGTGTCAGAAATTTCGACGGATGATATATGTGCAGAAGCGAAAGCATTCGTGTAGATATAAGTGACACCGTGAGGTATGACAGCAACGCCTGTTAGAGCAGGTGGATAAACAACATAATGCCTTCCACCATTTGTCAAAATTCCTTTGTTTTCAAGGAGAAAATTTTTGTTATCACTGTGGACAGTTATTTCTTCGATATTTGACTCTGCAAATGCTGAATGTTGAATTGAATTGACTTTAGATGGGATCATGAATGATGTTATCTGTGTAACACGAAGGAATGAAGCCCCTACAAACGTAATTTCCGAATTTAGTGGAATAATTATTGTTTTTAATTGGCGACAATACTCTAATAGTTTGGCAGGAAGAGTTGTTAATGATGCAGGAAATGAAATCGATGTGATTTTCATATATGCAAGCGAATCTTCTCCAAGAGAAACTAAAGAATCGGGTAGTATGATTTCAACTAAATTATAACAATTATAAAATGATTTTACTCCTATGCTTAGTAATTTAGTACAAACTGAAAGATCTATTGATGCTAAATTTATTATATTAAAAAATGCATAACTTCTAATTTCAATTAATTCTGGGTTTGGATCAAAAGAAATTGATTGTAATGTTGTACTACAGCTGTAAAATGCATATGATGACTGTGATGAAGAAGATTTACCAATATATTTAACAAAAGATCGAATAATAACAGATGTGAGACTGCTTGGTGCATTTTCAATTGTATCTCTCGCAGAATTATATGTAAGTCCTTGATTATCATCCATTCTTTATGCGAAAAATGTTTTTCATTTACTCAACCATTTTTGACATTTGACATCTGACATCATTAAATTTTGACAAAGGTTGTCCGGCAGAAAAATACAACTAAAAATTCTGTAAATTAATATAGAATGCGCACATAGTGACCATTAAAATGCTAGATTCCCATCAAAAAAATCCCGGTGGAGTTTTCTTGGGGTCTACTGTAGCGTCGAAACTGACACGTTTTATGAGCAGGGGCCATTTTTGACAATTTTTAAAAATCTGCCGGACTACCTTAATTTTGACATTTGAAATTGTCAAATTGACATTTTGGCAGCTGACAGATTATAAAATATAGTTCAATAATCACACAAGTCGACATCATTTATTAACCTAGTGAATTTATTCCTCTAATGCTATTAAGGTGTATACTATCATGTTTACTTACCAGGTTAGTTCTGTTCTAATCACCTACGCGAGTAGATGTCGAACATTAACCTGGTGAATTTTTGTCAAATGTAAGATTTTGTCCGCATCTTTTGTAAATTAAATTCCTTACTTTACATGGCAGTTTATCAATATTTCTCAGTTTAAACTTCATTTCAAAAGGAAATTTCAGCTCAAATTTTTTGTACAATTAACACCTGCAAACAGGCTTGAAGCCATTGATTGAACCAGCCATGTGAAAAGTTGTGAAAATATTTTCATACTTTACATGGCATTTCCTTCTGCATATTTGACATTTGCCAATGTAAATGAAATTCCTTATTTTACATGTCATTTCCTTGATTTTTTACATCGGATTCGTTGTATTTCGTTTCATTCGACTTCGAATCCGTTTCATTGGCAGCAAACGCAAGTCAGATTTAATTCCATTTCTAAATTATCCAGATGATCGCAATGATTGTTTGATTTTCCAGCAATATTTGGGTTATATATAGAATGTTGGCATAATAATATACATAAATCCACAAAAATTAATGATGATTGTTCGAAAAAAATTTAAGTCGTCCGATTTTTTGAGAATAGTCGACTCATCTCTATTATTTATCGCATAATCAATAAAAATTCTTGAAACCTTCCAATCATGATTTTAGTGAAAAGTGTCAATGTCTTCAAAATCATCCTATGATGTTTTCTCTGAGGAATTGCTGGCCAAGTACAGCGACATCATTGATGTTTTAAAGAGCATCAACAACATCCAGCACTCTGACGTCGATGAGTTGACTGAGAGTATCAATAAGGTTGTTTCAAAATACAACATGAATTATCACGCCATCTACAAGATTATTGACGATTATACTGAGCTCAACACAAAGCAAATCGATCTTTACTGGAAATTATTCCAAAATATACAAGACGAACAAAAAATCAAATTAAATCATCGAATTTTTTCTCCGCGTTACATGGCTTTATTATCAAAGACATACAATCTTGGTTGGAAATTAGACAAATATACCACAGAGAGCACTAACGAAATCTTGGATGTTCATCAGCGAAACTCACTTTTACATTTGATTTTCAATGATGAAGTGACACCTTTTCGCGTCAAATTCGAGATGGAATGCATCGATCCAGACATGGAAGTTGCAGGCAAGAAGCTCATAGAATGGTGCGCATTATACGGCTCATTAGATTGTTTCAAATTCCTTAGATTGCAATCTGCCAAAATCACAAAGCGCACGTACAAATATAGCATTTTAGGCAGAAACGAGGAAATAATGAAAGCTGTTGAATCCAAGCCAGGTGAAGAGTGCATGAGTTTCGCCATCAAAACAATGAACAACGACTTGATAACATTATTCCAAGAGAAATATAATTTGCCAATTGTTATCGATTCAAATTGTTACAATCTGGCAGTTTTTCTCAAAGAATTGATAAAAAGTGACGACAAAAGCACTTTTTATATCAAGTCATGCATGTTCGGAATCCCAGATTTGACCAAGACCATTATCGATGCTATTCCAACAATTAACATAAGAAATAACGATGAACAAGGAATTCTTCACAGATCAGAATATTTTGACAAAAAGTTTGTTGAAGAACTAATCAAGCTCGGAGCCAACATCGAAATGAAGGATAAGACAGGAGAAACACCACTGATGTATTGTGCAAAGATGAATCTAACAGAAATTGCAGAAGTCTTGATCAACAAGGGAGCAAAGATCAACGAAAAGAACAACCACGGTTTGACAGCTTTGATGATTTGCTGCAAGCACGACAATGAAGACCTTGCCAATATTCTGATTAACCATGGTGCTGATGTCAACATTGTCGCAAGATCATGGACCCCATTAATCATCTGCTGCGAGAATAACTCAATGAAAGTTGCAAAACTCCTTGGAGCAAAAGGTGTCAATATGAATTTCCTATCCAGCGGAAACAACACTCCACTCATGATTTGCTCTGAACACAACTTCGTTGAGATTGCTAAGATATTAATAGAAGAAGGAGCAGACACTCAAATGACTAACTCTGAAGGAATGACAGCTCTAATGATTTGCAGGAAACACAATTCA
The DNA here is from genome assembly GCA_008369845.1 of Trichomonas gallinae. Taxonomy (NCBI): domain Eukaryota; phylum Parabasalia; order Trichomonadida; family Trichomonadidae; genus Trichomonas; species Trichomonas gallinae. The sequence continues at coordinate 24,246 of MRSU01001253.1, forward strand.
CCAGAAATTGCAAGACTTATCCAATCAAACACAGCAGGATGTTGTCGAATCTGACATCTCTTTCATTTAATTTCATGCGGTTTTGTTGTGTTTGTTTATAACTTTTTGAATAAATGATATCTATTCTTGAATTTAATGATATGTTTTGTGTTCAAAGTGGAACATTTCCTAGACAAAAAAAAGTTGTTTGTTTGTAATAACATAAATAACAAATATAATTTACAAAAGTTGTGGCGGGACATGCCAGAAAACTGCAGCTGAACTGAGAAGCCATGCTCTGTCTGTGGAATCAGTCCTGCTCTCAATATCAGCAATGTATTCTGAGTCGCCACTGTTCATGTTGTCGTATATCGATATAACATAAGTCTTATGACCCGGATTAATTACCGGGGGCATGATGTAAACTGGTGGAAGATTAGTGATGATGTCATTTGTTGTGATCAATACATTTCCTTGGACTCTGCAGTTGAATCCGTGCAATCCAACAATGCACATGACATCTATTGGACGCTCTGAGAAAGAAAGCTGAACCGGGGACCCTCGTTCTGCGGCAACAGCACAAAGGAAGTCTCTTGGTCTTGCTATGAGTTCAGCCTCTATCTGCATTGGAAGCTCTTTGCCAGAAAGGCTCTGAGAAACCATTTCGTGTCTCCTAGTTAAAATTGTTGCATATTTAGTGAAACTGTATCCATTCTTATCCCAGTTTTCTGGGACGACATCATCTGTGAAGTTTTGTGGCAAATCTGTCTTTTCGAGGTCAAGCAAAATCTTATCTATAAGATCGTTGAGATTTGAGGCCTCATTCGACCAGAACACTTTGAGCGGTGTGTCTGGCTCGGGTCCACTTCCACTGATCTTTGGTGGAAGAGACTTAATGAACTCTTCTTTTTTCTTTTGGATTTCTTCTTCAGGAAGAATTGCCGCGTTACAAATTTTAACGAATGGTTCTGAGAAGATCTTCGAGAGTCTGAGCGACAACAAAAGATTAGCGCATTTATCCGGTACAAACATCAATTCAGGAGTTGTTATATAAGGAAGATTTGTGAGCTGGTTCTGATACTGCTGTAAAGGTCCATCACCTGGTGTTGCATATGCTGCTGACGATGAATAGTCTTTCAAACAGTTGAATCCATCATCCAAGCAAGCAGAAGGCATGATTGTCGTCAAAATTGCTCTGACAACTCTTCTGTCGCTTGCTGATAAAGCGTTTCCTCCGAAGACAGTTTCCTGTATGGCTGATCTCATGTTGACCATGTTAAGAGGAACAGTGTCCATCCTGTCTATGTAGCGTGTTGTTATTTCTTTAAACATTTCGTTGAAGTTGTTCGTTGAAAGAACTGGACTCTTCTGGAAACCAAGTGGAGGAACAAATGATCTGATAAGCAATGAAATGTAAGTCAGCAAGCCAGCGTGGAATAATCTTCTCGTTGGCTTGATTTTTGTTGCGTTCCTTATGTGCTGCAACTGGTTCTGCAAAATCTTGGAAGCAATACTTCTCGATGAAGGAATTTCTTCGGGAACAAGTTTCTTGCACATTGTTATTAATCTCTGTGAAAGATAATCAATGCATGAGCATAGAATTACCAATCTGAAGTTCATTGGAAGAGATCTGGCTACTAACATGTCTGGAATTGTGTTCAACAACTGGGCAGTTTTCTGTGATGGAGTAACATATGATATGATCAGCCAGTTGCCTCTTGCCATTGATGTTTTGATTGTGTTTCTTGCGATATCTATTGATTTGTCTGTCATTGTCATGCATTCGAGAGAATCAACTCTCGCTCTTTGTACTGCATAAGCGAATATTTCTGGAAGTGGATCATAGTTTGGACACAAAATTATTGTTGGCGAATTATTTCCTCCATGTGCCAAAGCGACTTCAGGATAGAATGGCTGCAATATTTGTGTGACATCTCCATATCTTTGGTTGATGAACTGTGTCAAGAATCCATGGAATTCGGGCAGTGAGCAATCTTTCATCATCATTACAGGAGTCATAGGAATCTTGAAGTCGGAAGCCCACTTTCTCTTTGGTGCCTCGCTGATGTTTGCGACGATTGTCACCAAGTCATCCCATGGGATATCATCTTCATGGAAAGCGAATATTGTCAGGAAGAAGAACAAGTCTTTGACTGTTACACCAGGACTGATCCATTTGATGATTGCATTGAGAAGCTCGCCTTTCAACTGCTCCTCGTTCTTGTTCTTCGTGAAGCACTCGTTGATGATTCCTTCGAAATCAGTGAATCTATATGACAAGAGTGGACTTGATGTTGGCAAGAATCTCGAAATACACATCCACAATGTTTGCAAACGCTGGATCTCTGATGTAAGCGGTGCAGTGATTTCGTTGATCTTCGCTTGTACTGAGTGTCCTTCAGGTGAACCACTGACTGATGCGAAGTAGAGTGCTTTAGATTCAAGCAAAGGCTGAAGCGATTCTGTATCTGATAAATAGGCGCCTTCACTGTCTGCTGTTTTAGCGATCTTAGAGAAAATTTCCAGCAAATTAAATTCTCTTTGTCCTGTTTGAACCTGGTGCTCAAGTTCAGCAGCATTTGTTTCGTCATACTGTTTGAGTAAATCAGGAGACTTGCATCCAACAATTGCTCTGACAATTCTGTTCTTTACGACGTCCATTGATGAGTTTTGGACATCAATAGGAGCAAATGTTTCTGCGAGAACAGGATCTAATGCGTATTCATCTTTGGCTGTTGCGAATAAAATCGGGAAGAAGCCTTCAGCTGTTTTGATTGTTTCTCCATTGATTATCTTAAGAGTTGATTCGTGTCCAGGAACAATTGAGGTCAATGGTGTTAATCTGTAGATCATTTTATCGACATCGCAGATAATCAACAGTTTTCCTTCTTTGGCTGCAACACTCAATTGCTGCTCGAAAACTTCAGAATACAATGAAACAACAATGCAATCTGTTGAAGTCAAAAGCGCTTCATATATGACTCTATCCGAATCAATCAGCAAAGGAGTTCTTCTCAAAGAGAACAAATGCTCTAAGTCAACAAGAGCTGAGTGTGATAACAACTCATGTTTGACTTTGATCTTGTTTTGGGCGACAATTCTGTTGCTGACTTCTTTGAGAGGATTCTGGAATGATGTCTGGATTTCATGGGAGTTTAGATAATTAGTGATTTCGTTAAGTGCTTCTTCGCGCTTTTCTGAATCCAAACATGCACAATAAGAGAGATAAATGGCGACTAAAATAACATCACCTGTCATATCATCTGAATTTGTGTTTCCGATTCGTTTTTGTTCATTTACCCAGTTTTCTACCAAAGGATTCATACCATCTAAAATATCTTTAGCGTTCTTATCTCTCAGTCTCAACATCTCCATCTTCTTTTCGAGCTTGTCGAGATCTTGAGCAACGGCTTTGAGCTCTTTAGCATCGTCAACGAATTGTTCTTCGATGTCGTGAATTGATTCGAGCTCGCGCTTCATGTCTGCGTTGAAGTTATCGAATTCGTTCTGCATTGCCTGCATTTCCATCTTCTTTTCTATGACTAGATCCATCTTTTGGTGGTACTTAGAGATTGCTTCGAAGAACTTTCTGATTGAAACCATAACTGGTGCCAAAGAATCGAGTTTTGTCATCGCGAAGCATTCTTTGGATAACAAGTCGTTGATCAAAGTCAAATGCTCGCCTCTTATCTTGTTGTAATCGATTCCATCGTGTAGAAGTGTTCCAAACATTTCACTGTTCATCAACTTCATTCCACTGACTTCGTAGTTGCCTGGTTCGCCTAATAATGTTGGAATTACAGTGAAGCACTCTTTGATGGCTTCAGGTGGGTTGTCTGCAATAATAGAAATTGGCTTCAAGTCGTCAATTGTTATCTTAGAGATTTCAGTGTATCTTTCCTCGACGTAAGGAATTTGTCCCTTCATCTCTTTCTCTGTCATTTCAACTGTCAACTGCATTTCATGTAAAGCTTTGTTCCTGAACATGTACTCTTCGTTGAGTTTGAGTCTTCTCATGTCAATCGCATCGTGTTTGCTGCTGTAAGCCGTCTTCAAGTTCTCTGATTTAGTTCTCATTCCTTCTAGTATTGGCTCTGTTTCATTAATCTGGTCTTCGATGATTGTCAAATCGTTGCTGAGTCTCGTAATGAATTGTATTGTAGTGTTAACGTTCTGGTTCTTCTGCATGGATCTACTCATTACGCCAGTTGCGCTTGAATGGAATTCGTTCACGAAATCGTTGAACATCGTGATTGTTGGATTTGGAACAATCTTCTCCATGAGCTCGGAAACTTCAATGAATATTGGACGAAGCTGTTCGACTTGATCTTCGTCGATGTAATTCTTGCAGATCTCGGATTTCGATGGATACAAAACTTCGATATTAACGAATCCATGGATTTCTTCTTTCGTATCGTTCATCACAACAATTCTCACCAACGTTTTCAGCAAATTCTTGATCTTTTCGATTGTCGAATATCTCAACTCGTGAGTGACTTCTTCAACATGATTGATTCTCTTGATAATGTTCGTGAGTTCTTCGTCAGTGAACAAAATCAAGAAATTGAAATCAATAAAAATGCTCTGCAAAATGTTGAATCTCTTGTGGCATTGTTTTCCTTCATACAATCTCACGCAAATGATCTGGATCTTGTTATCAAATACGGCGCTATTGAATGCTGGAAGGAAGTCTTCCTTCTTGTACTCCATTTGAGAGAAATCGTGCAGTGCATAGTTCCTGTAGTTGACGACGTTATTCAACAAAGTAACTCTGCCCGAATTCGTTGATGATGTGAGAGAAATGTTTGCACCAGGAATACTGATGAAATAGTCAAGGTTGCAGAAATTGAACAATGTTTCATCAGTGACACTTGATCGCATTAACAAAATCAACTTGTTCTTAAAGAACTCCAAGTCAATCTGTTCATAAGAAGCAATGTAGTTGCAGTCTGGTGGCGTAAACAAATATGTTGCCTGGCACAAGAATGGGGCTGCTTGGAATTTCTCGTAGAATGTTTTGAATAACTCGTTATCTTCGAATAACTCATTAATGTATTTGTTGATTTTCTCTTTCCTTTCTGAAATTGTTCCAGTCAATGAATTGTAAATGGCGAAATGCAAGAAAGAAATCATTGTCATTTTCTCTTCAGCTGATTCGAACTTCTTCGCTGGTGAATGAACAGCAAGCAATAAAGCGAACCATAGCTGTTTGTGCGATAATACTTTTTGCGCGATTGGGTTGAAGTAGTTGAAGAAATCAGGATTGACTGTGTAAGTATTCAAGATCTTTCTGTACATGATTGACTTCGTGTTATCTGTCAACGCGTTGAGTTTGACTGGAACGAACAAGGAAGTGAATCTCACTGGCATCTTTTCAATATTATATGTTGAAATTGCGAAAATGAAGTTTTTGACTGGCATATCTTCAATGTATTTAGCATCTGCTTTGGAACCAACGCAAACCGATCTCCTTGTAATCATTTCTCTGATTAACTCGATAAGTTCGAGGTTTTCGTCAGTGAAGCCATCGAAAACAATAAGATAACGTTTTTCAACACCAGTTTTGATCAGTGTTGTTGACATTATCATTGTCTCTTGTTTGATGAACCTCAAGATTTCAGATGATCTCGTGAAATTCGAGATTCTGATTCTTATGTAAACAACATCTGAGAATTTAGAGAGAACGTATCTGATGATGTGGTTTCTTCCTGAATATCTGTCACCGTACATCATGAAGTTCCTGTTGTTCTTTAAGCAATAGTAAATCATCGATGATGTCGGCAGTGTCTGAGGAAGAACAATTGCGACGTCGCTTGGCAAAATTGGAACTTTCTCGTCTGATGTTTTCTGGAAGATCGGCTTCAATTGCAAATCAGATGAATCGATTGGTCCAATATTATCTTTCGTGATCTGCGTTGAAATCAACGAAGGTGTTGGGAATGATTCGATGAAAACTTCTGGCAATGCCCAAATGTCCCAGTTCTGTGGTAGTGTTATGTTGAATTGCTGCAAGATTAAAGCGTGTAACTCTTCAAGTGCAGAGTTCTCAACGCATGATGACAAAAGTCTGTAGAAAGCATAGCCTAAAACATGTCCAAGTTTTTGTTCATCTGGACAATCAATTCCTGCGCTTTCTATCGTATATAATGCATATCTAACGATGTCAGTACAGATCCTATCTATTGCCTCAGTTAATTTCATCTGTGAAGGCAAAAGCTGAACTTTCTTACAGATTATTGGAACATTTTGTGCGAAAATATCATACAAAACTTTGACAATTTCAGGGTTGATTTGTGGATATTCATCCTTGGCGACATTGAATGCGAGTGATGGCATTGATAATGTGTTGAATCTGTAGTTGCGAATTCTTCCTGTTTCGAACTGCAAGTTGTCCATTTTGATTGTTGCGACTTTTGCAAGCAAATCAGGTGTAAATGATTCGAGGCAATCTGTTTCAACGATGATATGGAATGTGTTGTTTGTGAAGCTCCTCTCCATGATGTTCGTCTTGATTGTATTGTTGCTCGCAATCAACTGATACAAAATTTTTGCAAATTTAGGTGTGACTGCTCCATCGAATCTCAATATTCTATGTTTCGTTTTCTCAAACATTCCCAGCTGGTTGATGCAGTTATGCAATAAGCCGTAATGTTGCTCATACTCTGTTGCTCCCGTTTGTGGGTCAACTGTTTCTGTTGTCTGACCGAAAACTGTTTCCCACGAATGTGAGTATTGGAATAAATCAACAATCTTAAGCTGAAGGATTCCTTTGTAGTTGTTAACGATTGCTGGGTTGAAAGTGAATTTGTTGTAGATTTCTTCGAGCAATTTGACAATTAAAGACTTTCCGCTGTTTGGAGGTCCATAGATAACAATGCAGTTGTAGTTCATCATCTGCACGACAAGATTGTTGAGTCTTTCAACCAAATAATCAACTGGCAATGAAAGCTTGTTTTCTGCGACATATTCTTTGATTGTTTCTGAGATAGAATCCCATAGATTTGATCCTGGGAAGTCGAATCTACCGCAAATGTTGACCTTGAATGCTAAGTTGCTCTCGAACATCGGGAAGAATTTGTACATCGTTTCTAATAACAAATCTTGTTCGTTTGAAGTAATCATTGGATAGAAATAGTAATAAGCAGCCCTGCATATTGAATATTGCTCTGTTAATACAGGATTCTCGTAGTAATTTGTGAAATAAACTTTGCAGTTATGCATGAGAGCTCTAAGTATTTGGACGCCTGATGTAATGATCTTGTCTGAGTGCATAAGAGGAGTATCAACAATGTTGAAAATTGAAGTTGCAGCTTGAAGGAATGATTCAAGGGCTGCTGCTGTTGCGTGTGCTGAATGATATCCAAGAGATATCAATTTCGTTTCAAGGAATTTCCTAATAATAGGCATTGTTAAAGATACTGGTCTTGAAATCAGCCTCAAGTGCTGCATGAATGACTTGTTGTCATTATCATTAATTGTCGCGCTGTAGAAGAAGAATGTATCAGGTTGAATGACGTAATTCGTTTCTCCTAATGTGTATTTGTTTCCTTTAGTTTGTAAAGAGAGCATAATGGTATTAACTTGATCGATTGTGTAAGAAAGTTCATCTGATGTCATCAAATTCATCTGAGAGAAATGAAGCCATGCTCCATTTAATATTGTTCCAAGTATTGCCTTTTGAACGAAAATCCTCGATGTCTTCTCAAAGGCAGGGAAATGGTAAATGAACTGGCCGAAAATTGCTGCGAGTCTGTGAATGAGTTCTGTCTTTCCAACAGAATGTTGTCCATAAACAACAGGAACCAAATTCTGGCTCATCGAAGTCAGTATATTTGCCATAGCTGTTTCGATTGGCGGAGTCATTATCATCCATGGACATAAGCCCCAGAATTCTGCTCCATGCGTCCACGACAAATCTTTATAATTGATTAAAACGTTCATAGTTGGAGCATCATATCTGAAAACAATGCTGTTCTCGAAGTCAATCTTCCAGTTTCTAACGCTCGCTCTATCTGAATATAGTATAGCTTTGTCATAGTGATACAACAAAATTGACAAAATCACTGAAATCTTTTGCGCATCATTTGGAGAAAGTGGATGTGCTAATGTTGCTATGAGTTCTTGGAGTTTCTTCTTTATTTTAGTCGCGTAATGCTGGAAACCTTTAGGATTCGTTTCTAAGTTGTTGAAGCAGTCTTCAATGTCTCTTGTGTACGAAATGTTTAGCGTAATCATTCCAATATATGTTGAAGCTGTCATCATCCAATCATTCAATGAGCTTGATGCATATCTTGACAATGATAAAGTGATTGCATCTTTCACAGACTTCTTCATTGAAACGAATAGCTCAGGCAGCCACTCTTCGATTGCTCCGCTGCAAACAATTGTCTCTGTAAGATTCAAAATGTCACCGTCTTCGCCAGCAATGCCAAAGATTTTTGTGCCAGGGAAGTTACATTCATCTTGGAATGTCGCTGAGTCTGCGTCAGAAGCATTCAAAGCCTGGGAGTCTAACCTTGTTATGTGCATCATAATCTTTGATAACTCAGTAGTAAACACGCTGAAATCAGTTGTAGTGAGTAATCTTAGTAATTCATAATTCGACAACAAGTAGAACCTTGGAACAGCCTGGCGCTTCAACTCTAAATAAGAAATAAGTGATGACAAAATCAATTCTATAGACTGGTTGAAGTCTTTGAATTCTTGGTAGATGTTTGGATAAGAGCAGACTTCGATGATCCTTGTATCTTGGAGAGTGAAAACGCAGATGTCGTGCCACTTCTTTTCTATGACCTGGAATCTCGCTGTTTGATTTGGCAAAACTTTCTTGACTAGATTCTGCTGGAAGAGAGGATTCAAGACGCACCAGTTTGACTGGAAAATCTTCCACTCTGTTATGACTCTCATTATTGTATCCATCATATTCGCCAACTCCATGACATTGTTTTTGATTCCAGAGACAAATCTATCATTAAGCATCTTGTTGAGAGTGATTGCTGAGTCTTCTATTTCCTGTATCAACGTGTCCGTGTTGGCGAGATTGACTTTCTTTGGATCTTGCGATGGATTGTCTGTAAGAGGAATAGTGATATCCTTCCAGTGTGTTTTGAGTGCTTGAAATGAGTTTTCGATGAAACTTTCTCCTTTCGATTGTGTTGTAATTTCATCTATTCTCTTCGTGTTATTCAAAATTCCGAATTTGATTAATTGAGCAATTGTTACATTTTCGTTATATTGATCTTTGTGGCCTACATCTGCAAACAGCTGTTCCCAGTGTCTAGTATTCATTCTCGCTTGTGAAAGTTTAGTTAAATCATCAACAGTTGGAGCGATTGTTGAATAGTTTACATTGAGCTCGCTGATGATTGGTGAAGCTTTCTCGTAGATTCTTTTGAGTTCATCAATCAAGCTCTTCAGGTCATTAACATCTGTTTTGAATGTATCCATCGTGATGTGATTAAACGCAACTTCATTGACTTGCTGATTAACACCATTCCATTTTCTGACTGTGTTATATAAAGCTTCTGAGAATTTGATGTTTTTCTCTAGAGAGCCAAGATCCTGGAATTCCGAAAATCTTTTGTCCAATATTGTCTGGTATCTGTTGCAAGCTTGTATCTGAGGAATCAATTTCTCTGATGCGCGCTTCAGTTTAACTGTATGTGCAAGGAAATCATCGAGATTTATCGAATTGACTGTGATTGGAATATTCATCGAACTCGCGTAAAGTTCATCGAGAGAGCGCGAATGTTTCTCTGCGAGACTTTGCACGACATACAAGAATTTGTTGTACTGATCTTGTTGTACTTGAAGTGATTGATTTCTCTGCTCCAGAAACAGCTTGAAAATTCTTGGAAGTGGATTTGCAACTGGTTGAAAATCTGACTCTTGAAGCAAAACTGTTACTCTTTCGACAAACTTTATTTCTTCGTTTATCTGCGGCATCAGTTTCTCTGTCTTTTGGAGTAACTCGCAGAAATCTGTATAAATCTCAACAGATGTTGTTTCTACTTTCATCTTTAGCATGTAGTCCTTCAAAGCTCTGTTGACTAAAGCGATTTTCAGCTCCATTAGTTTTCGAAGCATTTCTTCCAAACTTTTAAGAGATGTGCTTGGAATTGGTCCTAATATATGTCTGAGTTCTTTAGAATCAATGTAAACAGCTCCTTTGACAACACCAGCACGAATTTCTCTGACTCTTAATTCTTCTTCTTTCAGTTTAATGATTATATCTCTAACTCTCTGAAAATCTATGTATGGTTCGTTTTCTGGGTGTATCAAGAACTGATCAACTGGTTCATTGTTTGGCCTCATGTCTATCTGCAGCGGGCCCTCGTATTTAGTTTTATCGAGCTTGACAACGTAATTTCTCACGTCCCATGTTTTTCCTAATTTATAGAGTGGATAAAATTCTTTGAAGATCTGCGCATATGTCTCAGCTTGCAAATAAGAGTCCACCAAAACCTTTTTAACTCTTTCTAGAATGTTTGCAATTAAATTTGTCGATCTGACAAGTAAAGGAAATTCTGGGGCAAAGTCTAATAACTTTTTGACATCCAATTCACCATTCATCAGGAAATGCCTTAGATCTGGGTGTCTTAACAACCTAGGAAGATTCTCCAGTGTCTGTAGTGCTTTGTTCATTGTGTTAAAAACAACTTTTAGAAGTTCATCTACTGATGGATTAAATGATACTTTTCCTTCATCATTGAAATAAACTTCAGCGACAAAAATTGATGACTGCTCTTGACAAATAATGTTCTGAGCATTGGTGAATGACTTATAGCAGCCATTCCTCAATGCCTCCAACATCATGTAGTCAACCATTCTCAAAAAGTTTGCTAGCGATTTTAATTCTAAATTCATTTGATCCGTCCTTCTTATTCTCTCTGATTCCTTTTTTCTTTCCAAAATCACTAAAGTTCCGATATTCGGATTCTTTCTGCGTATTTCTGCGAATTCTTGGTCTGTGACTTTAAGCAAAGACTGATCTGACAACATTCCGTAGATTCCGTTTAAAATTGTTGCAGTATCTTGAATAAATGATGTATATTCTTCAACTAATGCTGTAATATTTTCGTTTGAGATTCGTTCGAATGCGTCGAGTTTGTATTTCTTTGAATATGCGAATTGTAAAAGATATTTTTCGATTATTGAATCCGATTCTTCAACGAGAGAAGCAAGGGCCACAGAACCACTTGCAAAAGATAAGTTGTAGAATATAGGAAACTTTATAATCTTTTTCATTGTTTCATTGTAGTGTTGTTGAGTGATGAAATTTTTCCAAACGCGAAATGGCTTCCAAAACAGATATAGTTTGAATGTGTGAAGTTTTCTTACTGATTTGTAGATTGATTCTTCTCTAGCCCAATGATCCAAAGTTGTTATTTCTGTAGTTCCGTCTGGATAAAAATGAGTGACGCCACTCGCCGACATTGAGAAGTAATTTTTGCCAGTGTCTTTGTATGTGACTTTATAAAGCTCATAAGGCGAGAAATCAGGATCACTTGGATCTTTTGTCCACTTTAAGTAAATAAATAAGTGTCCACGGCCATCCTTACGCTTACTAAAGTATGCAATTGGATCTTCGTCGAAGTCTAGTGATGATTCTTCTATCTTATCTTGTTTATTTGCGATTTCGATAAAATTTTGCGTTGGTTCTGGTAAATCTGATAGCGGTTTCTTAGTGAGCATCGATGTTATTCCGTGTGTTACTGACTGAATTTTCGAATTTGAGCGTCCTTGCCCAATCCTTGTTGGTTGAATCGGCGATTTTACTTTTTTAGAGATTGCTAGTAGCTTAGGATTTGTTGCTTTCATGATTTGATCAGTCAGACCTGAACCAGGATGAACTACACTGAAAGGCGATAATTCTGTTTCTAATGATGCCGCGTGAAACAGAGATTCGTCTTCTTTCGGCAAACCTGGCGCATTCAGGTTCTGTTTCCTTATCTTTGTTGGTGGAATTTTCAGATCATTTTGATCCTCATCACCAATCATCGAAAATTTCCAAAAAAAAATCGTTATTTCAAAATCTCGTCACTTTTATATTATTTGACATGTTTCTATTTTACATGGCAATTGTTAAAATGAATATTTTACGTGTCAGATTAAATTATAGTATTTTTTTTGGACACTATTGCTTAAAACAAATGACTCACTTTTCGAGAAATGAAACAACGTGATCACAAGTATTTTAGTTATTATCGTCAAATATAGTCTAAAAGATCACAATATATTATTCATATCATGTAATATAGTTATCACTCCGTTGACCATAATTTCAAAAGGTGCGGAAACCTGATCTTCCCATCAGAATCCTTCCAAATTAATGCTATATATACAGTGTAACCATAAGAATCTTAAAATCGAAAATTTTAAAAATCTATAAGAGATTCACAGAGTTTGAACAACTTAATTTTAATATATGTTTTTTTGGCAAAAGTCAAATGTAAAGATGTCAAATGTCAATTTTTTTTTCAAAATTGGGAACGAAAAAAACTTGGTATTTATTTAAATTGTAGTGTAATAAACTGTTTTATGAAAAATAACAGAATCAGTTAAAATTTTTTATTTCGATGACTGCGATTCCGGAAAATCTGAGGAATTTCGCGGCACTGCAAAGAACATTATCGGAACTAACAGATGAAAACTTCGACTCTACATACAATGATGTCATAAATTCGCCATTAAACGCACAAAAAGATTTCCAAGAAATCGTTTCGAGAGAACTATTCATCATTATTCCATTAAGACATAAGAGATGGGACATATACGTAAAATTTGTTCAAAAATTACTTAAAAACAGCTTATTTAACAAATTAAAATCAATTATAATGCAATTCATCTTTGGCGTTGATGAAGAATGGGAAATTCACATTAAAGCATCGAAACTTAAGTTTGGAAGACTTTGTATGCTCTCAGGAATGTATACTCCAAATGAAGCAATTAATTATCTTACAAAAATACCTGTATCTGCGCAAGGACAATATTTCCTCACTTTTTGTTACTTTGCGCCAGAAGTCTATAAAGCAAACAAAGGAATTTTCGAAAACTTTAGAATCCAAATAGAAAAAATGTCAACAAAGGATGAAAAGAAAGTGAAAGCAGTTGATGGACAAAAATTCAAAGCTACACAGTCTGTTGTTCAGGAATATATTAATATTTTTGATGTACTTATTGAAAATAACTTTGAAAAGCTATATCCACTTATAACCACCGGATGCAATCTTAATACAGTCGAATTGGACATTTACAACGACGACGTTGAAAATATGAAATTAAAATTGACTCAAACATTTAATACAAACAAAAAGATTGATGAAACACCATTCCATCCAGCGATGTTTCTTCATTGGAGAGCGTCATTGTTGGAAATGGCTGCATTTTATGGTTCAATCAAATGTTTCAACCATTTACTTACAAGAAATGCAAGAACATCATTCATTGGCATGTTCGCAACAGCAGGAGCCTTCCCTGACATTCTCAAGCGCGTAGAAGAGCTCAAAGAGCCGTTTGAGTCTTGTTTGAGAATCGCTGGCGCATTTCGCGATTTAAACACTATGGAGTGGCTGATGAATAATCACATGGAGGAGCTAAAGTTCGACAAGGAGATAAACTATGTATTGGCAAGAGGCGCCTACACCAACTACTTGCCTATGCTTGATTTCTGCGTTTCGAATAATGTCGACATTAATTTTTCAGACGAAAACGGTGAAACTGCTTTGCATCTTGCTGTTAAAATGAATAACAAGGAGGCTCTTCAGTTTTTAATATCAAGACCGCATTTGCAGTTTAGAAAGAAGAATGTTTACGGATTAAATCCTCACGCAATGACAAAGAACGCTGAAATCCTTAATATCCTTAACACTGCTGAACAAAAACGTGCTGATGAAAAGGCTAGACAAAAAGCTAGAGCAGGAAGACCATAATTATACTCTTTATATTTTTTATTTTTAATAATGTATTCTAAATTCTATGAATCTATATATTTTACTTACAATATCAAAAATATAATATATCATTAACTTATAAGCTCATAAAATCAATATTTTGATTGATTCAATATTTTTTTCATTCAAAAAGTCTTATTCATTCAATGACAAAATTTCCACCAATAATATAGAGAATTATTTAGCTTATTACCGCTCAAACACTAGAATTTTTTTAATGACAGTGGAGCAATAACCAGGGATAAAAAGTGAGACCAGGGATTCTCTCAATTTTCATGTAAACCTAAGAAAATTTGTC
>MRSU01001257.1:0-15150 GCA_008369845.1 Trichomonas gallinae
GTGATTCATATATTGGTCACAAGAATGCGGCCTTAAAGCATTTCTGTGCTCCAAAAAGACTTCAGTTCTAGGACCGTTAACGATTTTAACGTCATTTCTATCGTCATTGGTACACCTCTTAATTGGATTAATTCCAGATTCTTTTTAATTGTGTCCTTGATTTGCAGGGTATTAAAAATATAGTAAATTTTAAAATTGTTCATTTCTATTATCCATATTTAAATTGCATTTAATTAATGCAGTATGATAAATAATGACCACATTCATGATATAAAATGATAATTCAGCAAATGTGATCCAAAATAAATGAAAATAATTTTTTGATACATTTAATTAACAATTATAATGTAGAATTCTTATTGCATTCAATAGAACTGTAGAAAGATAGCATATTTATCATTGTGAAATTGTCCAGCTTTGAAATGAAATTAAATCAATAAAAAAAGTACGTTTATGATTAGTCTTTTTAAGCAATTTTTTATTAGCATTGTTCATACTCTTCATTTCTAAAGCCTTAAAAAAACAAATGATTTCAGTTTTTTATAAAAAAAATGTCTGAGGATCAAGTAAATGAATTAAAGCGACAACTTGCAGATGCAAAGGCGAAAAACAAGATGCTGCTGCAGGAAATCACTAGACTGAAGAATACGCAGCAAAAGAGCATAAATAAAAAATCAGATCAATCGATTTTATCAAATGTTGAAGATATTGAGAAATCTGCAAAAGAGTTTGACGATTTAGTTTACTGTAACGCGCAGCTCGTCCTCGCAAATGAAGCCCTTGCAGATACAATTGAGCAATTAAAAGAAGAGCTCGCTTTAGCTCGCCAAAACGAATTGAGTGAGTCTCCTGAGTACAAGACAGACAAATTCATAGCCAAAGTTCAAGAGCAACTCATTAATAAGAAAATGGAATGTGATAAGTTAAACGACGAAATCAAATCTCTTAAGGAACTTTTAGCTGAGCAGAATGAAAAACTCAAGAAAATTCGCTCAGCTTCGCCTGGAAGAAACTCTCCAGATAGAAATAGAACAAAATCTCTTGTCAATTCATTAGAATTAGATAAGGAATCTACAGATTATCTTTTAGGACTTCCTGAAGCTGAATCAACAAAAGAAATTTCAAAAATCATCGCGAAAGTTATCGAAAAATCAAAATTACAGCACGAAACGTTAAATGGAATCTTATTCGAATTAAAACGAATCATGACAGACGAATCTCGCATCCCTGGTGCTCGTGATCAGTTATTTATCGACTTTGTTAACCAAAATATTAAAATTCACGGCGGAGGAGAACAAATATCACTTCTCTCCACGACAAATCTCAACAACAGATCAGTGGCCCTCGAGAAATTCGTAGACAAGGACGATCCATTGTATCAATTATTCATTGCTCAATTTTTATTCTCAATCAAGCAAATGAAGCAAAATCAGAAATATAAAGACGAATTAGATAATATCCAGAAGTCTATGAGTAAACATGGGCTCACAGATATCAATGAAATCGATCAATTAGTTGCATCTTCATTTATAAATGCAGATGAAAACGACAACCTTCTCGAGCAAAATGCTAAAGTCACAGAAACAAACAGGATGCTGTCCGCAGAGAATACATCACTCGCTGAACATTTGGCTGAAATTTCAAGAGATCATTCTTCTCTTTCCATTAAACTCACAGAAAAAGACAAGCAAATCGAATCCCTCAAGAAGATGAACTCGCTGTTGAGGCAGGAAAACGAAGAAAAGCAGAATTTGATTACAAATCTCAGATCTCGAACAGTTTCCATGCTCGATTATCCAATTGCAGTAAGACATCCGGAATCAGGATCAGACTCAATAGTCAATGAGCTAAGAATGAAAGTCTCAAAGCTTCAATCTAAAGTTAGACAACTAAAACGTCGCCAAAAGAACGAAATTTCGGAGCTTACAGGTCTATACGAGTCACAGCGTTTGTCCATGTCACAGACGGCTGAGTCTTCACTAAATCAAGCTGCTGTTGATTTGGACAACCTTCAAAAAGTCAACCAGAAAGTTAACCAAGAATTATTGAAGTCTAAAACTGAAGCTGATGAACTCCGCCGTGAAATCGAGAACCTCAAACGCGGCAAGAGCTCATTGGAGCTGCAGCTGAGTGAAGCAGAGAGGAAAGTAGCTAAGGCTATGCAGCAATCTTTAGAAAAAGATGCAAGAATTGCAAAAGAAATTGCTGAAAGACAGAGAGAAGATAAGAAACGTTCACAGGAGAGAGAAAAGACTGCAGTTTGGCCATTCTTGTGTGCAGCAAACATGGTTGCACTTGAATATGGAATCAGTGTCGATGATATTAACGATTTTGCCAAAGTCATGCAGCTCGCTAAGAAGGATATCGGCAACTTAAGGTATTTCCAGCAGAATTCAGTCCAATACACTAAGTGAAAAATAGGATAATAATTAGAAATCAGTAAGACAATGTTTATCATGTTATATTCTCTTTTAACTTGTAAAATGTAAAATAAATCATATATTAATTTAATATTGCTTTGTATAGAGCAACGAGCATTACATTTTCTAAATTTTGATGTGATTGATATTCATCAAAAGATAAAATATGATACTTCTCCTTGAGGAACAGTGAAATCTTTAATTTTTTGAAAACTAAATATTTATATAAATTTTGAAAAAATAATTTATTTCAAATTAATATAAAATTAAGGATTTAAGCTCTAAGTTAATATATAAATCTATTGCATTAATTATATATTTGATAGTTTAACAAAATAGGAAGATATTTAGAAAAAGTGATTATATTTCTTGAAAATTTTACTAAACGACAACATTATTCAAAGAATTCGTTAATTTTCCGATTTTTATTTGGGAAACAATTGGAAATATGTTGGTTAAGCGATCAATAAGAAAAACTAACAATTTACCGCGTGGATTCAATTTTGAATGAAATTACGGTAAACGGTACTTATCAATTCCACCTTCTATCAAATACAATTTACACTACATACGATAACAATTTTTGTTTCATTTGTAATTGATTTTTCAACTTGTAATAATCAATCTCGATTCTTTTTACAATAAAAACGTTTGTAAATTCGGTGGGTTAATCACAATACAGCAATAATTGTTTTTGATTTGTTGGTTATCAACCATCGATTTCCAAAACAATTATAATCTAAAAATGATAATTAGAATAATTTATAGATCTAAAATACATAAAAAAGAAGAAAACAGATACCATTCAAAAAATCAAAAATTAATTGTTCAAACCCCGTCATTTTTAATTCAAAAAAATTAATTTTTCAATCCGCAAACAATTTAATTTTTACATCTGTATAAATCAATAAACATTATTTAATAAAAATTTATTTTCGGTTCAATTATAAAATTTGTCATATTACTATATAATAAATAGCAATAAATACTTTTACACTATATTTATATTTGAAAGAAAAATTATCATGTGAACAATTATTTATGATTCAAAATCCATTATCATTTAAATGATTAATAATTGCCTAATAATAATAGTTTTAAAATTATTTTATTTGCTTTCACGCCTGTGAAACGAATACAATTAATTTCAATTTCGATTGTTTTTCCCAACATTATCTATTTTTGATTGTCTTATATGCTATAACAAGATAATTTCTAGCAAATTACCCCATCAAAACTCTCTCACAATTTCGGTCATTGAAACTTGACTAATAAACCTCTCAATTTTTACTGGCATTTATCACATTATATTATATATCATAATTCTATTCCAAAAAACCAAAAACTTATTTTTCTCTCAAATTTAGTAAATATGCTTATAATAATGTAGTCGATCAAAATATTCAATTTTTGTTCAATGACCACTAATTCGATGAAAATTAAATTTTTCTCAAAAATCATTTTCTAATAAATGCAGATCTGGATCCATACTCACGACAACAAGATACACAACCACACTTTCCACGTAACTGACAATGTCAGCTCACTCCAGGAGACTGTTAAGTCAATGGATTCCGTCATCTTTTACAACAATCAAATTTTACTCCCATCAATGCCATTGGGCTTTTATAACATTGCCAGCGGCTCCCATGTATATGTAGTGCCGCATATCAACAGGCCACCGAGAAAGCCAACATTTTCGCCAGCTCAAGTGGCAGATTTAAAGAAAGAAGTTGAGCGCATTAAAGATGTTATGTACTCCAAGATTGACTCCACACCGAAGTACTTTGGAAAGATCGTTAAGAGATTCAATGGAATCAAGAGACCAAACGAGATCTCTATAGACAACATGGAATTCGCAGTTCCATCTTCCTTAGCTACTCCTTCCAACTCTGCATTACCAAAGTTTTGGTAAGTTCATTTTAATTAATTTTACTGAAGAAAAAAAAAAAAATTAGTTCTTCAGCCTTCCTTATATTGCATAGAGAATTAATATTATACTATTGTTTTTATATTTTAAACCTTTTCTATCCCTTCTATCCATTTAAAACATATCCGACAATTTTTGTTATTTTCTTGTCTACAATATTAAATCGAATAAATATCATAAACACATTAATTACCACCAGTAGATTAATAAAAAGCATCCGCTTGTACTATAAACAGAAAGAATTCTGGTAATTAATATAACTCTTATCCAAAATAATATAAAATAAACAGAGAAATATATAGTCTAGGCGATAGTGAGCTGCGGTACATGTCCGTATTGGATGTAGAACTGATCTTCAGGGAGGTTTGCAGCGATCGAAAGCCGCTTAAGCATAGAAGGGGATGATATATCTTCAGGACGGATCTGCCAGAAGTAGTCTTTCATGATCTTGTACGCCTGCGAATTTGTATCTACATATCGTAGTTCAATTTTTCCACATTCGTCAATGATCGTGGAAATGCTTTGATAAAATATCTGCCCATTATTCCAGATGACTATGCTATCGGTTATACCTGACCGCAAGCCATCCACAGCACCAAATCCTAATTCGTGACAGAAAACTATATCTGTTGATGATGGTTTCGCGCATCTTAGCTCATAGCCAATCTTTTTGGCTGTAACACCAAGACTTATTTTGCGTTTTCTAAATCGAGTTAAAATTTCTTTTGCAACTGCGCGAGATAGTTCTGCTTCATCGAGAATGATGTTGCCATCAGCACTCATTGATATGAATCCATTATCAAACAGCTTCTTTTGCTCTGACTTTGTAAATTTATTAATCAAACCTTCGGAAATCACACAGACTCCATAGTTTTTACCCATGCTCAGACGCTTTAGCATGGTACACTCTATGACATCGCATATGTCTTTCAATGAAATTTTGTTATTTTGGCCAAAATCTTCAGGAATCACAGCCAAGTGTGCGCTGCAAGCTGAGGCTATGCCAAATGTAAGGTGTCCTGTATATTTACCCATTGCCTCAACAATGAACCAGCGAGGAGCACTTCTTGCGTCTGAAATTAAATTATTTACGATTTTTGCGCCAAAACTTCTAGCTGTACTAAATCCGAATGTCTGTTGGTCTCCTGTAAGTTTTATATCGTTGTCAATTGTTTTTGGAATAATGACAAATCGAAAATCTGATTTGTCGAGTTTAGCGAATAAATCATGTGTACATTGTATCTTCTCGTTACCACCTATAATAATGAGATGTTTAACATTTAATTTCTTTAAGTTTTCGATAATTTTATTTTGTTCTCCATCGTTCGAAGGATTATGTCTTTCTAATGTCAATAAAGGCTCATATGTTGCCTTTTTCTCTGCTATGTATTCGTCAGTAATCTCAATAACCGATTTTAGACATTCTTCATATGAATTCGCTGATAATGTCTTAAATCCTTTCATAAACCCAAGGACTCGCCATCCAAGCATGTGGGCATTCGATGTTATGGATGTAATGACTTCAGAGAGGCCTGGCGCTGGTCCGCCTCCGACCAATATACCCAAAATCACCTCCATATTTTTATGTTTTTATATCACATGTCTATTTTTATGTCACATGTCATCAATTCTTACAGTGCGTCTGTTTTATTTGTTATTTTGTTATTGATTAAAATATAATAAACAAATTTTTGATTGAAAGTCTTCTAATTCATTCACATATAAAATTGATTTTAGAAATTTGAAAAATTATCGGACAAATGCTTACCGTAACAAATTTTTATTCTAGATTTAAATATATAAGAGATATAGTTTAGAACGATTAGAACAACGAAATCTACATTCTTATAGCTATTATAATATTGTTAAATAATGATTCATGTGAAAAATTCGACAATTTTGTATTCATCAATTTGATGATCAATTTCATCGATTAATTCTAATCGTATTGCAATGACAATGATTAAATATATTAATAAAACATGTGAATTGTCTATTTTTCATTAGAAAGTCTTTCATTTTCAAAATTATTTTCAACAAATTTCATAATTATATTTAATTTAGGTTTAAAAAATGGAAAATGTGCATTTTAATATCATAATAAATGTTTAATCGGCTTTAATATGCATAAATTCTTGTTATTAAATATAAAGATTTTATTTTCCATGAGAAAAATTGATAATTTGTGGGTTTAAATAAAGATATATATCAAAGTCCTCATTGTTATTAAAATAATAGTATTTGTTTTTGTGCTGACGACTCTGTCGTAATCTTGAGAAATTTTCCATCTATTTTTTTTCACATCACATGTCAAAATTTATGGAGAATATCAGAGAATACGAAAAATATGGATATTTTACGTTCATTTCTCTGAAGAACAATCCACTAAGCACGACTTTAGACGCTTTCACAAACAATATCAAGTATTTAAGAGGCGTTTCACTGACAGAAATGTTTTATTCAGATGGCGCTGATTTTTTTGGTGTCCCAAATGCATCAGACTTGTTCACATTCATCCACGAAACTCCAACAAATGCGAATAAAATCGTCACACCACTACTTTCCCAATGCATTTCAACGTCAATTGTTCAATTTTACGATTCTCCAATAGATTTTACGTTATCAGTTTACAATTTCATAAAAGCAGACCCAACAAATCATTTCCTGTTTGCTTACAGCACGTTTCCTGCAATGTTCTGCTATTTTGCATCAGAAGAATTTTGCAACGCTGGTTCTATGTTCATTCGCACTTATATATCGAACTGTGATGACAAAATAACATCAGAGGCCCTCGTAAGCTCGTTTTTTAACTGCATTCCTGCGTTTTATTCGTTTTTCTTTATTCAATTCGCCAAATCTACAATAAATTTCTACGAGAACACGCCAATGGATTTCTATTACGAAAGGTTCACAGAAATACTGCAAAAATCATTGCCTTTGCTTACATATTCTCATTTACAAGTTATTTTAGTATTAATCCAGAAATATTCGATGGAAGAGATGAAATTCGTCATTGAAGACATATTCTACAAGCATTATCTTTCTTACAGAGATTTTTCTGGATATTTTACTCAGCAAAATGCAAATAGAGGAATAGAGAGCTTCTTTAAGTACCTCATGGACGAAAAAGCCGAAGAAGTTTATAGAATGTTCTCAGAGTCGAGAATTGTCTTCTATTCACTGCCAAAAGTTCAAGGAACAAAATGGTATCGAGGATGCCCAACAATTATGAGCGAATACGACCTCAAACTGATAATAGATATCATTAATTCGAAAGGAAACTACAAATTCATGTCAGATTCTAAAAATACAAAATTTAATCAAAATTGGAGGCCAGTTATTATTAATATTTTCCCTGAATTCCTCCAAAACAAGGCTGCTATTGATAGAATTGGCGAGGAATTGTTTGGAATTCAACCAGAATTTATTCCAATCAAAGATGATCCGGATTTCGAACGAAAATATAAACGGTTCATCGCAGATTGTGAAGAAAATGGCCGAAACATTCTTGATTACGTTGAAGAAAAGATTCCTGATATTATGGATAATGGCGACTTAATAGAATACATTTACACACGTTTTAACAATCAGTGCTGCACTAATTTCGAGCAACTGCAATCATATATCATGGATATTGCAATGCTAGACAGTCATACAAATTATACGAATATTATCGAGAACCATTTATCGATTTTGTTCCACAGATTCTCTTATGACTTTATATCGAACACAATTAATTCACACAAAGGTACTATTATCAGTAAAGTTTCTCGATCGTATAATTTGATTACAAAACAAGAGATTGTAACACCTTCAATTGCATTTTCTATGTGGTGCGCAGCCTTTGACGCCATTTATTTCCACGATTCAGAAATTCTTTCCTGTGACAAACTTTTCCAAGCGGAATTATTCGATATTATCGAGCAAAACCAGTCGATACTCAAAACAGATCCATTCATTTTGCAAAGAAAACAGCATATTTGCTCAACGGCTGAAATTATTTCTCATTTATCGGAAGTTGGCTATGGGCAGCAACTTATTTTCCTCTCGAGATTCATGACAAACCTCAATGTTCTTGTTCCAGATTTCTTTTCTGAACAATGGCACCTTGTTTTCGCTTATTCATTATATCTTTCGAATGATACAAAGATCTTCAGGACTTTCTTGTTCTACATATCCTTCATTGCTGGAAATGAGTTTGTTGACAGCTGGGGAGAAACAATGAAATCGGTTTTCCACCAATTTTCTTCATCTGTTTATTTTATTATTATGAAGAATCAAAAGCTCAGTGATATATGCACAAATCCTACAAAGTGCATGAAACTACTCGAGCTTGCAAAGAAATCACGATAATTTATTTTATCTTTTTAAGTTATTACTTGTGTATATGCTATTAACAGAAGAGATAAAGAAAGGTGAACGAATAATATTTTTTGACTGTTTACAATGTCGAATTTCTATTAACAAATTTAAGCGCTTTGATCTTTTGGAATTGTTAATTGGTTTAGGTATACAATACATTGTGATGATTCTTTTAAGTTAAATAAAATAGAGCATGTTAGCAAATACTTTACGAGGTAAAAATAGAATCTTGTTCTTTGAAAAGGAAAACAATATACAAGGTTTTGCAAATAATGTTATAGTTAATTGCTTTATATGCATTTTAAGCGAGTATATCTGTCTCAATACCATTATCATCTATTTTATATACCTCACAGCGAACAATTTAGCCAACAACGTATTGTATCAATGCGTTACACATTCGGATGGAAATTGATTGGAATGTTGAGTGGATTTTTCAGTAATGAAGAAACTGTCGTGTTCGTGAAAATATATTGTCAAATGGAAAAACTGTTAATTTGAAATGTAGTAAACAATTCAATAAGTTTCGTTTGGAAACAAATGATGAACAGCGTCGTTGTCAAAATTGGCACATAAATATTGATAACGTTGATCTAAATTTATGTGGCGTTGAAATCATTTAAACTTTAATGTTAAAATTGCGAATTTTATAAATACAAACATTTTTATAATATTTTATCCATATGATCGATGTGTGGATATGGTTTCTGATTTGAAATTAAATCATTATTTGAAATTTTATAGAATGGATCTATTGGGAGCGCATAGCAGCAACAGCATTGCTTTTCTCCAAATATTTCTTCGTAATTCTTCTTCATATCGCCTGTATCATAATAATCAGTTGGAATCCCATAAGCTACCTCAAATTTTGTAGTATTTCTTGCTGCAAAGGCTATAGTCCTCGAAAACTGGTACAAAGGATACAACATGACGAAAAACTCGACTGGAATGCAAATTATGATGAAAGTTTCATTATATCGCGATAATGCAGACCTCCTCATTATTATGGTAACTGAATGCGATATTATCATAAGGAAGCAATACAAAAATGCATAAATTGCGCATAATAAAAATAATTTTGTGTTTCTTTTGCCAACATAGACTCCTGCCCATGTACAAAAATGAGAAGGTCTGATAACAAATCTTGTTTCGTTGTCAAAGTTATAGCATCGCGGTGGTTTAATATGGAAACGCATCCAATTAATTTGTTTTTGAGAAATTGCCATGCCTTCGAAATTATCTTCTGTTGATATGAATTCTATTAGCTTCTCATTGGCATGATACCAATAATAAGGCAAATATCCAGGTCCGACGAAAATCATCGAAAAATAAGATATATAGAAGAAAATTAAGGCTAGTAAGATGATTGGAGTGAATATGTAGCCGAAATACGACGTATAAAGCATTGTATATACAAAATGAACAATTAAAACCCATAGCGAGAGTAAAATGATGATGATTGGGGAGTAATGTATGTTCCAGTTACCCCAATAATATTTTCTTGTGGATCCAACAGCAACTGTTGAACAACAATAACATGTCTTTCGATAACTGGACTTTCCAGGGAAAGGAATGTATAAGGATTCATCTTCTGTCGTCATAGTTGTGTTATCTTCGCTGCTTGAATCTGTTGATGATGAAGTTGCCGGTGATGAATTTATCATTATTCAAATTCTAGATTTTTGTGGACCCTCATTCAATATTTTGAGAATCATCAGAATTACATTTCATTTTCGGTGAATTCAGTGCATGATGTATATATTATAGTGATGTTATTTTACATCTTTGATCATTTTATTGGGTCTAACAAATTTTTCCAGGGTCACCAATTCATTTCATTTTTATGCATTTCAACATTTATAACAGCATCTCTTATCTATTGAAAAAAAAAAAAAAATAATTAATAGACGAAAGAAAGAAGTAAATTTCTTGAAACAAATATATAAAAACATTTTATACTTCAATATTATTAGAAAATTCTTTGAGTTTGTCTTTGTTTTCTTTGAGCGATGAAATAATTTCAGGTGTCAGCCAAGTTCTGTCGTTCAAAGCATTGCAGGCTTGGGCAGCGATGTAGAGCACCATTAACTTTGCTTTTTCGTCGTTGATAAATTTTGAAGAAGCCAAAGTAGTCCTCTTATATTCGATTTTGATTCCTTTCTTTCCGACAGTCATCAATATTCTTAAGATCTCAACAGCTAAGTCAACATTCGATGTCTTCTCTATTATATCAATGAATCTGGCAGATCCAATTGTCTGCATGAACTCAGCGCTTTTCCCTGAAACAATCAAAAATCTGCAAACTAATCTTATGATTTTTTCGTCTTCTGTAGTCGCTATTATATCTCTGATCAATCTTTGTGCTCCAGGTGAATTAAATACTTCTGATTTCGTCCACGCGACGCTGCACATCATTTTGAACAAAAATAGTCTGAAAGCTGCAGATATTTCTCCTTGCAAAATATTCACCAACTGTTTTTCGACAAAATATTTTGCGATTTCTTCCTTTTGTATAATTTTCATTATCGCGTTACATAGATTTTCTTTAACGCACGAAAGCTGAAGACTGTGCAGGAGAATAATCATGAAATCATATTGTCCACTCGCTGCAATTGAAATGTTCTCAGATGCTGCTATAATTGTCAGCAAATTTACTGAAGCAATATGTAATGCTGTGTTCTTGACAAAAATCCATTTTCCAATCAATATCATGTGCTGTGGCAACAACGAGAGTTTGATATTAATCGTAGGAATGATATCCTGGAAGATATAGACAGCTTGTGATGCACTTGTTTCTTCATTGGACTGCAAAACGGAAAACAAAGAGTTAAAAATTTTGTAAACCATCTGTTCATTGTTATTCAAATTTGCATTTCTCAGGAAATGTCTGAATCCGCATAGTACACTTGGAAGTATCTGGTCTGTGCATGTTTCTATTGTCTCTATGAACTTATCAGTCAGTTCCAGTGAGAAATCAGATCCGTACATCAAAACAATAGAAACGAGAACTGAATCTGGATATTCATTGAGAACATTCAGCTCTGCTGCTGTCAGCCTATAATTGGATAATCTAACAATGTTCAATAATAAAAATAAACAGCGAACTTGCAAATCTTCTTGCTCTAAGTTTTTAAGGCAAACATCAATGATGCCTTTTGATACTGCTTTCTCACAGAGCTCTTTTGTGCGACAAATCGCACGCAGCAAGCGAATATATGATGGTTTTACTGCTGATGAAATCTCATTATTAACAACATGGTTTAAAACGAACTCGCATGTTGCTGGAATCTCTGCGCATATGTCTCCTAGCAAGTCGTATGAATCTTTTGTTGAGTTTTCTACAAGATATTTTAATGATGAAAC
This sequence comes from Trichomonas gallinae, assembly GCA_008369845.1. Taxonomy (NCBI): domain Eukaryota; phylum Parabasalia; order Trichomonadida; family Trichomonadidae; genus Trichomonas; species Trichomonas gallinae. The sequence continues at coordinate 12,076 of MRSU01001257.1, forward strand.
AGAAACTGTCATATTTGATGGTTTTGAGAATGATAAGACCTTCTTTTCGAATAAATTAACTATTTCTGACATTGATGGACGATTTATTGGATCTGGTGATAAACATTTTTCAATTAATGCACGAAGTTTAGGTGAAGCATCCGCAGGAATGACATGAGTAGTGCTAGATTCTGGTGGCCTTCTCGTTAGCATCTCTAATAAAACGACTCCGTAAGAATATGAGTCAGAAGCAGCTGAAATTTGTCTTTCTCCTTCAGGACGAAGCATCTCTGGCGCAGACCATGAAACTGTGCCTATTGGACCTCTGTCTGCAAAAGGATCTCTGTAAATTCTCGAAGATCCAAAATCGCATAATTTAACATTTCCAGATTTCGACAATAAAATGTTTAAAGACTTGATATCGCCGTGTGTTGAGCCTAGTTTGTGCAAATGAAGGAGACCTTTTGCAATAGATAAAGCAATGTAATCCAAAGTCTCGGAAGTTTCAACTGCTCCTTCAGTTTGAAGGGCTCTAAATAGGTTTCCTCCATCCATGAACTCTGTGACCAGTAAAAATGGAGGCTTGCTCGTAATTCCGTAAAATGTTACAATATTTTGATGACTTAAGCGTGAATATGCACTAGCTTCGGAAATAAACTGATTAAAATGCTCGACTCTTGAATGTGCACTTGTGAAAAACTTCACAGCAACTTCCTTTCCTGTTGATATCAAACGACCGTGGAAAATTGTTGAGAATGTGCCGGATCCAACTTTTTGTATGATATCAAGTTCATTTGGTTGAATAAAAAATCGTTTGTAGGCATCTATTTGTCGATAATCAAAACATTTTGGATTTTGATAATTTTTTAGTATTGAATTGATCGAAGTATAGAGATCAAAAGGTTTAATATAATCAAATCTTTGCGGTGGTATGGTTTTAATAATCTTTGAAATGCGCAAAATGTCGATATAATCGGCATAATTTATTTTGTAAGGTGGAACATCAAAAATTCCTGGTGTAGCGTTAAACATAGCGTTTGTAAATTCCTTTATTTCCGTTATTTTAGCTAAAACTACAGTCAAAGCGTGATCAAATTTCGTATGGCAGATATAATCAATCCATTCCGTAGGACTGAGCATTAAAAGCAGTGCTTGCAGCTCTCCCAAAGCGAAATCCACACGTGATGCTAAAGTTTCGTTGTAAACCGAATTTGCTGCAACAACGAATTTCTTATATAGGAGAAAAGAATGCAAACAGTCAGCAACTATGCGAAATTTCTCTTTGTGTATTGTCAAATCGTCGATTAGAAGAAAGATATCATTGATTCTCGTTTCTAAATCGATCATTTTAATTAACCTTATTATTTAATTAACCTTATGTGAGAATTATCGAAATTCTCGTCATACAAGAAATATTTCACATAACAATAAAAGAAACTATATATATCAAAACAAGTAGAATTCTCGTAGCTAGTTATCTACTTCTAAATTTAAATTTAAAATTTTTTGTGATTTTTTGACAATAATTTTTGACATTATTTGTCAAGAGTCAAAATGTCAATTTTTTTTTTTTTTTTTTCAATAATATTTTTTTGTGATTTTTTGACTATATTTGTAAAGAGTCAAAATACCAGAGTAATATTGTTACATTTGTTATTTTTGATCAAAAATTGTAAAGTGAGTTTGAGTTAGAAATACAGTCGAATATTCTACAAGAAAATCGAATAAATTATATATGGTTTCTCTCATGCTATTAGGGTGTATAGTATTCTATTATGTTTACCTACTAGGTTAGTTCAGTTCTAATCACCTATGCTAATAGATGCCGAACATTTACCTGGTGAATTTTTGGCAAATGTCAGATTTTATGTAAGTTTATTGTCATTAATTCAAACACTTTTTATTTTATAATGAAAATAAAATTGATTTTTATTACATTATCTATATTAGTTTCAACCGTTATATATATATACATAGACTCATGCGTAGTTAAAGATAACATTAGTATTCATCATTTAGATGACAGACAGTCAATATTGCTTATTTTGATGAAATATTACATGAGAATTGATAGATTCAAAGATAATGTATTAAAATACATTAGAAAGCCAAAGACACTACGAGAAGCTGTTCCAATACCAGCATCAATGCGAAGAAAATATGATATTTCAAAAACAAATTTTGGATATCGAAGCTACTGGACAATTAAACCCAAATCTAATATATCATCCAAAATTTTGTTTTACATTCATGGAGGCGCATTTATCAAAAATATAATTTTGTATGAATGGTATTTAGTTGGAGAATTGGTTGAAAGAACACATGCAACGATCATTATTCCTGATTATGAAGTTGCTCCATTTTCTACTTATAATAAAACTCTTCCATGGATCAAATCTCTCTATCTAAAAGTTTTATCTGAGAACAAACCTATAAATATCATTGGTGATTCAGCAGGTGGAGGCCTATCATTGAGTTTATCCATGACTCTCAGGGATGAAAACATAAAACAGCCTGAGAATTTAATTCTTTTATCTCCATGGCTTGATGTATCTATGGTAAACCCAACAATAGTTGATGTACAAAAGAATGATCCACTCCTTGACATGAGAGGAGGCCCAAAGTGCGGAAAAGCTTTCGCTGGCAATATTGATCTTCAAGACTGGAGAGTCAGCCCAATTTATGGTGATTTCAACAATTTAACAAACATATCGATATTTATTGGAACGCATGACATTCTTCTCCCTGATTGCAGAAAATTTCATCAATTGCTTCTGAATCAAAACATTGAGCATAGATACTACGAATTTCCTAACATGTTTCACGTCTTTATGGCGGTGCCAGTCCTAAAGGAATCTAAAATTGCAAATCTTGAAATTACAGCAATTGTTAATTAGAAGTTAAAATATACTTGCAGTAAACTTCTTATTGAAGCTTGAGCCTATAGATGTCTATCGTCCTCGCTATCGTCGTCCTCATTGGAATTCAAATCGCTAATACATATGAATATATTAGAATATGTACTAAATAAATATTTATTAATTTTGTGAAAAACTTCGTGATTCGCTGTGAAAAAGTCAATTTTTGTTTATACGG
>MRSU01001267.1:0-12819 GCA_008369845.1 Trichomonas gallinae
GATGCACACAGGAGTGATTCATATATTGGTCACAAGAATGCGGCCTTAAAGCATTTCTGTGCTCCAAAAAGACTTCAGTTATAGGACCGTTATGATTTTAACGTCATTTCTATCGTCATTGGTACACCTCTCATTAAGGCAAAATTATTGATGTTACAACATGTGTAAACTATTTTCTATTTTTTGAATTATTCAATGAATTTTTATGGGCGTAAAAGCAATTTGTTTAGATTTAAGAATTACTACTGTATTGCATTAATAGATTTCCTTTTTCTTATCAATTTAATTGAAATTTTATTATTGTATTAAATATTATATGTTTTTGAATAATATTTCATGAGTTCAAATTTGTGAGAATTTAGTCAATGGAAATTTTTTTTTATTTTTCAATATAAATCAAAGATATGCTAATTATTATTAATAATTAAGCCAAAATAATTTTGAATGTTGCAAAAGAATTCAATTTATCAGAAAGTGATCGGAGATCGAATGTTTATCAGCGAGTTTTCCTACTCTACATCACATTTTTAGATCTTTAGCTGTAAACAGCGATCGGAGATTGAATGTTAATTAATCGTATTTTTCTATGATAAAAAAAATCTGTCGCAAGTTTTTTTAGGTAAGTGAAGAATGGAATCTCGCTCTTTAAACACAGCGTCTTCATCAAGGCACACACAAGTGCCTGATATAAAGAAGAAAGCTATGGCAGTAAATTCTTATTATACTAAGTTATTTCCGTTTATTTCTATTTTACAGCGCTCAAAAATTTCGTATCGGATTATGACGTACATACAGACATTCTTCATTGCAATACAGCATGTCATCGTTCCAATGTTTTGCAATTTCGTTCCAAATTCGAAAATAAATTTTTACATTACCGCGATATTCATGTTTGTACCTAACTCATACGGTGATACGTTTTTATATGAATCAATAGTAGTGCTGGTAACAAGCTATGCAATATATGTTTATTTAATTTTAGTTATCATAACGTATAGAGTGAGAAATACTATCTCAAAAGTTGCTTGTGGTGTTATATCAATTATTATGCATCTAGTTTGCCCAGTAATTATGTTGCCTACAGCATCAATTGCCGGTGCATCTTTATCATTTCTTCTAGATTCGTATGAAACCACTACAAGCTTAGTATTACTTGCACTATCAGGTATTTCATGGGTGTTTCTCGTTGCTATTACATTCTTTAACACAAAATTTTCTGCATGCACAGTTTTCTTTCACGATTCAATCAGCGCTTACTTCAATGGGCAGCCTATATTGTATTCGTTAATTTTCAACTCAATATTTATGTTCTTCACGTGGGTTTCTGATGATTTGAATGAGTATTTTTCATATTTCATTGATGCCCTTCATATTGTATTTGACATTTTTCTTCTTTACCAGATGTTTCAGTTTCCTTTCTGCTACTTGTATATCAATGCTGAGATGGGAGCAACAATGCTTGGCTGTATTTTTGTTTGCATAGGTTATTTCATCGGTGGATCTTTTGATCCTCTCCGTCCTATATTAGGACTCGTCGGGTGGATTTTAGGATTCAACATTTTCTATTTTTCGCTGAAATTCTATGCCAAAAAGATAATGCAGGGGAGTGAATTCAAAGGTAGGAATGAAATAATTAAGCAGCTTCGTGTTTCTATTGCTTTCTATGATCAAAGCTTCCAGACAGGTCAGTTAATCGAGCGAATATGTCAAGCGACAAATGATTACACTGTCAGATTAGAAGTTGCAAGATTCACATGCATGTTTGCGGAGTTTCAGCCACAGTTCACTGCACAGCTTGCAATGCTTAGGAATTCAACAGGTTTATCTATAGCTGATTCATTCTTATTTTATCAGTTGAAGATTGTTGAAACTGGTCGTCAACCTCTATGCGCAGTTGACGAATTGATGCCTTTGAGGGATGAAACGAAAAAAATCGAGATGGCAATAAGAGCTGCATGGAAGTTCATGCAGCATAACGATTTCGTTGCCCCAAAAGTTATGGAACCGATTTGTAGGCAAGTAAACGCATGCGAGCATCACTGGAAAGATGCATTAGAGAAATACCCGAGGAACGCTCTTCTTGCAGAAGAATACGCGCACTTTTTAGTTGAGTGCAAGAGCGATTTCGAAGGTGCAGCGCAGTGGCACTACAGTGCTTTACAATTACAAGATGGCAGAGCCTTCAAATATGACAATGCTTCATTAAGTTTTCTTCACATGTTTCCTGAATATGCGAACAAAATCCTCGACAGGCAACAAATTGCAATAATGGACGACTTAGACATCAAAGCTAAAGAAGAAACACTTGGCCAACTTGTTGAACATCCACATCTACGTTTAGAATTCCAGCGCGCATTATCAAGTCTTTCAACAATTGTTTTACCATTGATGATTACTTTGAGTATCATAAGATTTTTAGCTTTCTTTGTGTTATTCGCATATATAGGAGTGAACTATGTTGGAACATTTGATTCGAGCATCGATAGAATGTACTTGATCAAGAACTCCACAGATATCGGAGAATACACAGCTCTTTCAACAATTGGCTTTGCCTTGAACTTTGCCGATTATCTTGGCCGTTTACCACCTTTCCAAATGATGGCGAAAGTTATTGGCAAAGATAGAATTGTTCACGATTTTGAAGTCATTGATCCTCTTCAAGGATATTTAACGGCCGCTCACGAATTCACTGAAGATGGAGTAGCTTCTCTGGTAAGTGTTTATAACTCAATGATTCAATGCATCATTGATGGTATTGATATAACAAACAGCGTCAAAACTATTTTTAAGAGCAATTATCCTGTGAAATTCTGCAATTCATCAAATGTAATGATTAATGGAGGCAATGAATCACTAGCCTATATTTTCTCAAATTATTTCATCAATGCGCATATAGTCTCAAGCGGAGATGGATTAGTCGATGAATTAGCAATAGATACATTCGATCTTGCGAGTTCAATTGTTGACTACATTCAGCCATTCGCTGCAAGTTTTATCAACGAAAATGTCGAAAAAGTTGGATCTTTCAGCACTTTGACGTATTTTATTGTTTTAATTATTTATGCTGTCTTCTTTGTCGTTTCTGATGTTGCTTTGGTCATTATTTATCAGTCAAGGATGCAGAAAACTATGAATGCTTGCAAACACTTCACAAACGAGACATTTGATTCGATCTCTTCCAATATTTTCATTGCACAAATATCTACAGATGCTCCTAATTACGCCGCATCAATTTCGAAGACAACAAGATCGCAGTGGAAATCAGCTTTATTGTTCTTTATCGAACTGATTTTGACTGTTGTTCTTTTCGGTGGAATTCTTGTGTTCATTTTGCAGATGAGAACAGGAGCAAATCATTTCATCAAACTTGGACAAACAATTTTGCAGTGTGCAAGAAGAAAATCGAAGATGATTGAGTCATTGTATTCAGTTGTTTGCATTAATGTTTTAGGACTTTTAACAGACGATTTCAAGATGGAATACACGAGAAGATCTAGATGGGCACTAAATAATCTTACAGATGCTCAACAGCAGTGTTCTAAAGGGTACTACGGAAATGGGCCGTACATCAATGATATCAGAAAGATACAATTTGATTCTCCATGCAATTTCAACATGAATAATGCCACATATCATGAGACATTAGCTTGTTTGCCACTTGATTCTGGTGTCTCTGCTTTTTATACAATGATGACAAAGCTCCAGCCTTTGGCAAATACAGATACATTTTTCACAACTCTTGAATTCGTTGATTTGTATCACTATGTCAACAGTCATCTTTACAAACAAATGGAAGACATCGTAAATCTGCTCCTTAAACAAGCTGATTATGAAAATGAGCATGCAGATAGGTTTATTATAGCTTTAGCAATCACACAGTGCACTTTGTCTTTTGTTGTTTTATGTGTTTCCATTTACAAATTCATCTTTTTGAAGAGAGTTTACAGGACCATGATAAACTTCATTCTACGAGCAGTGCCGACAGATGCCGTAACTAATGACGAGTTAATGATGAACCTGCTTAACAGGAGGATGTCACAGAGGAATGCAAACATGACAGATACAGCCACACTTTTAGCAAACACTTCCCATCCATTAGTTTTCACAACAAATGATGGCAACATTGTTTCAGTCAACAGTGCATTCCAGGTTGTTTTCAATTACGAAATTTCTCACATCGTTGGCCAGAACATTTCAATGATCACTGATATAGATAAGTTCCAGAAAGTTTTTAACTACGAAGAAACAACAAAACTCTTCAGCCAAGAATGTGCGAATGAAACAAGTCTGCAAAATATCGACCAAGAAAATGCAAAAGAAACAATCAAGTTTGACAAAATTGTATCGAAATGGCGTCGCGAAAATGGACAAGTCATCGAATGCGAAGTTTCACCTCTTGTTACTGGGAAGAAAAAGAACAAATTGTTTGCTTTTGTTATCTCAGATTTGTCCACTGTCATTGCGAAACAGAAGAAGATTAATATTCTGCAGACTGCAAATGATACATTGCAAGCGAATCTACGGCCAGCACTTTTGGGTAACGAAAGAGAAGCAAAAGTCGGCGATGCAACTATCTGCACAATTAGACTCGTGCAGTTCAGCAACTCTCTTGCACCAGCAGCAGTGATGAAGCAGAGAAAGTCTATCCTATCTAAACTAGATGAATGCATGAAGAAATATAGCAACATACAACGATTGTTCTTTGCACAAGGAATGTTCGCTGCAATATCAAACACTGCTAATGCTACGACAGACATGTCCCACTTCATCGATGATGTCCTAGCAAGCTTTGATGATCCAACATTCTTCGGCGAAATAACAATAGGCGTTGACACTGGTGATACAGTACAAATTGCTGAGTCTAAAAGTGATGTCAAAGAGTTGGCTGTTATCGGCAATGTGTTCAACAATGCTGCACGTTTATCAATACTAGGTGAGAGTGGCAAAGCTTGCGTCACTGAACGTGTTTATAACCAAATTGCAAGCATTGGTGCCAGATTTGTTTCCAAAGAAGATCCAATTGTTGGAAAATACTACAGTGTTGAACCTTTAGAAGTTTAATTTATTACATTGTTTGAATAAAAATATATTACTGTCTTTTATACAACATTTATTTCCTCATTAATCACATCTTCCATGTATACATTACAAATGGTGCTCTAAAACAACTAGTAGTGCTTGTTGCATCTAAAATGTTGAATAAATTTATAGAAATTCCCAAAAATTCAACATTATCACGATAATAAATGTTAAGATCACTTATTTTATAAAAAAAACAAAGTAATATTTTAGTGGTTTTTTGAAGCTAAACAGCTCCATTCTGTGGTGTTGAAGATCCACCATCACTTTCAGGGACGAGAAACTCTGCTGGAGAAAGAGCATCGACGCCAAAGCCGAGCAAGTTCTCATCCTCTTTCTGTTCTGGAGGTTTCATGTCCAGCAAACTGCCTTCGCTCTGCACCTGCCCAAACGCAAGCTTGAGGATATCATTGGAGTCCTCTCTGATTGGCTGCCTTGGAGCTCCCTGAGACTCATACATAGCCTTAGACCTTGAGACTCTTGCGCGATGCTCTGGGGCAGCGGAAATGTTGTCGTTGAAGGCACCGAGCGAACATATCCATCCTATCTCCGCATTTTCGACAGAATTTCTTCGCACGAACTCAACGACAGAAGCGGCACGCATTGGAAGAACGACAAGGAACAAGAAAGGATTGAGTACAACGGAATAAATGTTGACTAGTGCATGTTTCCATATAGGTGGGTAAGCAGCGTCAACGTTGTCGTATGTTTTCCATGAGTGAGGAGAATTGTGCTCGTCAGCCAAGTCTATATGAATGTGCTTTTTCAGCTCTTCGAACAATTCGTCGACACCGAGGCCGTACATGTTCGTTGGCGGAGTTGGAGGCCTGCAAGCAGCATATATTGACGCTAAAATTGTAATAAGCCATGCAACAGTTTTACCACCAAAAATTTCAAGACCGAGAACCTTCGGGAAATCGCTTATCAGGCCAACAAAGAAAACAACAGCAATAATGGAGCCAGAAACAAATGATACTGTTCTTAATAACGGCATAAATGGGCTTTGATTAAATTGATCTAAGTATAAGTTAGCCCATTCATAGCTTTTCATGACTCTTTTGTCAAATGAGTGTGGTAATTCGTTGAATTCACGAGCTTTGTGCCTGATTTTCGGTGAAAGAAGACGAAGTGTGATATCATCCGGAGATGCGCGAATAGATTCGATGTAATGGAATATTGTGTAGAGAATTTCGTATATAAATGCGAAAGGAGCCAAAAAAATTAAAAAACCACCAATAATTCGAAAACGAGTCTTGAGTTTTTGCTGATTTTGTGATGCTTGGATATTCTGTACACCACAGATAAGAGGAATTCCATCAGAATTGAAGATTGTTCCTTGAAGTGACATTTTCAAGAAATAAAAGAAAGTACTGTTCATAGGGATCTGTTCCATCTCTTTCTTCCATGGTAGTCTCCATGTGAAAACAGATTCGTCTTCTACGAGTCCTCCTAAATAATTATCTTCTCGAGTAATTTGTTGAGCGATGCTGAGAGTTGAAATTGATCTCAAAGGATCGCAAACAATGATTTGTTCGACAACTTCGTTCCATTCTATAACTGGTAAATCTTTATCATTTAAACTTAAAGTTTTTGTATAATAGTTATGTAGAGAAATAAATATAGGAAGCGTAGAAGCGAACTGAACAACCAAAATAACTGTGTAACCAATGAATAAAATAAACGAAATTTTGAAAAATAGATTTGCGTTCATCCAGCCTTTTGGAAATGAAATGATAACATCTTTTAATGTGGTTGCTTCTGATATTTTCGACCAATTGATACATCCAAATAATAAAATTGGGGAAAAAGCAATAACAAGCGATGAAACTATCTTAAAAAGGCACTCAAGGCAATAGACAGTCAGGCCCCGCTGGTAATAGTAGTTATAGATGTTTTTCCACGAAAAATCTTGTTTTATCATCGAAAATTTTTAAAATCTAACCGTTTTTATCGTCATTACTTCATTTTTTAATTTTTTTCTGCTGTCTTTGATACCATAGCAAAACATTTTAGTCTTATGCATAAACATTTACATCATGAAGCTGTGCTAGAGAGATCTCTTGAATATAACTAATTATTTTTCGATAAAATATTTCTTTGGAAATCGCTCATAAGGAAAGCAACATAGAAAATCCTCTTTCTCAAAGTATCTGCCAATCTAATTTTTCTATTTTTAAATTCGAATTAATTTTCAAAAAAATATTTCTTACTAAACTCTTCATAAGCAAAGATACATCAAATAATCCCATTTTTCAACATAATTGCTAATTTAATTTTATTTAATTCCAATTAATTTTTAATAAATTAAATCTTTCCACACTCTTCATGAGCACAACATAATCGAAATGTCTCAGTTTTTCAAAACATCCACTAATTTTCCTTAATTTTAAATTCAAATTAAAATCTTAATCAAGACTTCCTATTTGTAGACCTAATTTATATTAATAATTGAAAATATTAAACTAGTCTTCCTATAAGTTATATGACAGACTCTTCTATTCTATATGTTATTTCCTAAATATATATTTTCTGTGCATCGTCTATATCTAAACATCATATTTATGATTAAAATTCATATTGGTGATAAATGAGTCATGGATATGCATGATTAATATCTAAAACAAAAAATTAATATATAGAATCATATATAATTGTCGTTTCATTACATATTTGCAACGTATTGTACTTTGACGATCATATGATTCCTGAATCAAAATCAATATTTTTGAGAAATTGAAAATTAGTTATTTTTGATTTTTGACTTCAATTTATATTTGTATAGTACCAAAATATTATGTCCTGGTGGTTAAAAGGCCAAAATTTTGAAAAAATCAAAAAAATTTTGTCTTCTTGTCACTTTTCAAAAATCATGAATCAAGAAATATTGCAATTTTTAGAGGAAACAATGAATATTACAGAAGAAAATAACGAGAGGGTAACAAATTTCCAGGCTGCTCTTGTTAGTGATTATTCAAATTTCTTTCCTCTTTGCGAATTAGCGGGAAATCATCAAAATCAATCAATTTCTCATGCAGCAATTATTTATATATCGCAAATTTTAAAATCTATTACCAACACATGGTCTGAAATCGATGAAAATACGCATGACCAAGTTTTACAATCGATTTTACAATTATTACAATCAAATATCTCAGAAACGGCTCTACACACACTATTATCGTCAGTTATTACGCTTTATGGAGAACTCAAAGGAGAATGGCCAGAATTGATTCAATTAATTATGCAAATGATTGGATCTGATTCAATTTTAAGAGGATTAGAGATCTTAAATTCGATATTTTTAATCATCCCTGATAATGTTTATTCTGAAATTTGCGGAAATTTCCCACAATTATCATTAAATGCTTTAAATTCCGAGGATGTCAAACTAAAATATCAAGGAGCAGATTTAATCACATCTTTTATTAAGAAGCATCAAGATCAGCATCCTTCATTCCCAGAACATTGCCAATTAATCTTAAATCTCGCTGCAAATTCAAAACAATTGCAAATTGATGATTTTTCGAACTTTTGGGGCAATGTGAATATCCTTGTCTATCTTCACAGCTTTACACAAGAACAAGTAGTCGAAATTGCAAATATTGTTTTTCAATTTGCCGATGATCCAAGTTTCAGCCAAGAAATTGTATCAGCAGCTTTAAGATCAATTATCCCTGCCCTTAATATGCTTGGAGATGAAGCAGCTGGTAAATTGCTTGATGCATCAATTAATATTTGTGCAAAAACAATAGAATTGGACGAAGCAATCCCTAACGACCAACTCCAAGAGGTAGAGGATATCATCCACAATTTCAATCACCAAGCAATCTATCCTTTGATAAGAAATGTCGTTCAAGTTAAAATTTCTTCAAACGATCTTTCTCAGCAAATCGCCTCTTTGCTAGTTTTCTCAGTTATCCTCACAGAAGCCAAAGACTGCGCTTTCGTTGACATAGAGCCCATCCTCGATTTCATCAGGAGCGCTTTGAGCGCAGAAGACACTCCTTTGTTGCAGCAGGCAGCTTTGACTTGCGTCTCAAAGTTTGATGACACTTTTGCAGCAATGAACACTCAGAGCTCGCAGTTCCTTGAAGTTGCAATAGGACTGTGCAAATCTCCAAACTCCGGTGTCAGGAAAATCGCTTACGAGGCAGCCCACACAATCATGAACCAGCTGGATCATGAGATTCCTGGACTTTACACAACTGTTGCATCATTGAGCGAAACACTCGATACACCGATCGAAGACGTAGACGAAGATCAAGTTGAAGAAGTCATGATACAGCGATGGTCTGACTTTTTAACACTACTGTCTCCCGCTATAGATCTCACGGAGGATTTAGTTGATGAGCAAGTCGATGAGATCCTCGGCTTAGTTGAGAAAATCATCAACGAGCATGAAGACGATCCTTCCTTCATTGGTCCGCTTCTTGACGTCGGCGTCGCAGTGATGAAGAAAGACGAAACGCAGGCAGAGACTGTTTTGGGAATGCTCGCTCCATGCGCGGAGATGATGTTCAAGGCTGAAGACCAGCCAGATCTTGTCTTCCACGTCGATGGCTTCTTGAGGAACATAGCATTGACAATCGGCGACGGCTGCGCTGAATTCGTTCAGCCGTATTTGGAGACTCTTTTCCAACATCTCGGAACTAAGCAGCACGAAAAGATTTTAACAGGAGCAATAGAAGCATTAGCGGCAATTTCAACATCAGTTCCATCACTCAAGGACGCTATAAGAAATCCATTAATGGAGCATTTAGTTCCTGCATTTTCTGCTGATTCTGAGGATGGACTTGTTGTCACAACTGCCATGGAAGCTGCCCGCGCGCTGAAGAAGGAGTTCACACCAGAATTGCAGGCACTTGTCTTCGAGAAAGTCTTCGAAGTGGCAACAGAAGATTCTGATGATGCCGATAATATTGGTGACGCATTCCTTACATTGTCAAAGATAATCAAATACTCTCATGATGTCAATAGAGAAATGATGGTTGCCAAATGCACTGAACTCGCTCAAAGTTTAGCTGATGCTTCTCTTCCATTTTTGGGTGGTGTACAATTGATTGAGCATCCAAGTTTTTCTGTTGTTGCTCGCCCAGTTGAACATTTCCTCGCTGCACTTTTGAGGTTCCCGATTCCTGAAAGTGATGCTATCTGCCGATTCCTTTTGTCATGGCCAATCGAAACAGCCGCTTTTGAAGCTGATGATATCGCAGGCGCATACACTGAGGCGATCAAGACTGGCGCAATCAGCGAAGATGTTCGCCAAGCAATTTTCGCTTCTGTTGCACGAATGTTCGAAAATTGCTATGACCCTGGCGTTCAGCAGAATTTAGTTTTCTTCCTTATAACGATTATCAGGGCGAACCACGAAAATGCTCAGCAGGTTTTACAGTTCTTAGAGACTATAGACATATGGTACAGAAAGGGCAAGAACGATGTCTATGGATACCAAGATACATTGGCAAACATTGCCGCGCTTTATTTGGAAATCGCAAACATTCACTCAGATTTCCCTCAAGAATTAGTTCTTCAGGCTGTCGACGAGTTCCCTCCTTCTGATGCTCTTGAAGCAGTCCCGATGTCTAAATGCATCCTAAATATTACACAAAAGTATACACAGAACCCTGATGTGATTTTGCATGTAGCACTCGCACTCGCAAGATTTGTTGTTTGGGATGATAAAAGCTTCGAGAAAAGTAAGATGGACGATGCTTTACGTAATCAGCTTCATTCACTCTTCAAGACTATTGTCATGCAGAACCAGAACTTGATGGGAGCGCTGCAGTCAAACTACGGAAAGCAGAGAGCGAAGTTTAGGAAATTATGTGCTGTTTTGAATTAGATTTTATATATATTTTCTATAGAGGTTAATAAAATATATCTTATTTTATTTCTGTATTATAAAAATTTTCACCAGAAATATTACTTTTTGCACTGATATTTTTGGAATAAATAATATTTTAACATTTGATATGAATTTATTTGGCAGTTCGTTTAATTTTCCTATATGATCATATTTTATGAGTTTTTTGTTAGTTTTGTTAAATTATATAATCAAAATATGAAAGTCATTAATTTGATAATTTACACAGTTATTTTCCAATCATCAAACCAACATTAAATGAATTTTTGGATCATTGACATTCAAAAATCAATATATCAGTTCAAAATTGTTATTTTCTAAGTTTTCAGTTGTAACATTGTCAATTTGTGTGCAATGAAACATAAATTGAGAATATTCAACCACACTATGATATATTGTTAATATTATATCAAAATTTTATACAAACAAAATAAAGTAATAATATGTGAGTTATTCCTGATCAACTGCCTCTTTTCTTGGTGTGAGATCCTTTCTTGGCGTCAAATCCTTTCTGGGAGTTAAATCTTTCTTTTGTGGGGCTGCTGTGCTTGGTCTTGCTTTTTTCATGATTTTAATAGGCTTTTTAGCAGATGTTCTGGCACTACTTACTGATGCGTTATCTTTAGACTGATTTTCACCTGACTCAGAAATAATTGCAACCAAATCTTGAAATCTCTTTTCAATGAGTTCCAATTTTGATTCTGGTGTGTCACATTTTTCATTTGTGGTGTATATTCTTCCCAAAGACTCTTGTGTTGCCTTCACCATCTTTGTAATATTATCAATAGATGCCATTATCGTTACGTAATCTGTCTGTTTATCACTTACTCGTTCAGCTCCTTTGATAGCATTCATTTTAACATATCTATTCTTCTTCTGCAGTTTTTTAATTTCTTCTCTCAGTGAATAAACTGTGTGAACTAAACCAATTCTGTGTCCTTGGAGCCTCTTTAGCTCTTCTTTTGATTTATCTAGGTCATTTGATTCTATCTTACTAAGTTCTAAAACTTTATCATCGCCATCATCATAATCTTCATCATGCTTCTTAATAACAGGTTGATCTGACGCGGAGCGAGAATATACATCCTTTGCTTGTGTTAAAAGATTGAATCTATTAATGATTTGCTCCGTATTTAAAAATAATTTGCTTCTTGTCACGACATCCTCGAAAAAGATTGAATATGGATGCAGTTTTGATATTTCTGCCTGAGTTTCCGTAATTTTGTTCTGCAATTCCTTTTCTTTGATGGTTAATTCGTCTAATTCGTCTTCGTATTGTTTCGTGAGGTTTTCTTGCTTCTTTCTATTTTTACTATCATTTTCTATTTCAGATCGAAGACGTTTGAATATAACTTGTGTCTTTAATTCGATTTCATAAGCTTCTTTTCTGTGTTCATTTATTAAAGCTTTATCTTCTTCTAAATTTGATTCCCACTGTTCTTGTTCCATTCTAGCTTGTTGTAACTCTGCTTGAATCTGTTCTAACTCTGTTTTTTTCGCTATTAATTGTGGTGATAAGCCTGGTAAATCGATTCTCCTTTCCTGCCTGTTGCCCATCATCTCGAGGTACTTCTTTTCGAAGGTTGTTTGTACGTGCTCTTGTTGTGTAAGGAAAGTTTTCGACATCAAATAAAAAATTCAAACGTGTACGAAAAAGTGCCAAATTTTTGACATGTAAAATAAATATGTCAAAAATAATATTATGCATCAATAATTTAACTAAGGTCATGGTTAATATAGATTTTGTCTCGCTTATTCTTCGATAAATGATGTGATGCATTGCGGAAACATACTAAAAAAGGACCATCAAATATTTTTCCGTTATTTCGCAAAAATGCTCGATTGAACAAACTTAAGTCTTTTGGTCCACACATTTT
>MRSU01001270.1:0-10000 GCA_008369845.1 Trichomonas gallinae
AAAAAACGCGCCGTCCAGGACTTGAACCTGGACTCTACTGCTCCGTAGGCAGTCGCCTTATCCAATTGGGCCAACGGCGCCTTACATAATTGCTATCTTTTTTAAGCACAGCATAATTATCCATCCATTTATCCAAAATTTTCTCGAATTGAGCAATTTTATTACATAATTTTTGTCTATAAAACAGTTATAAATATTTTGCACCAACAAAAACATAAATTTAGTATTGACAATTTTTACGGGCGTGAGTGAATTATTAGATTTTAGTATGAGCATATGGACATGTGGGCCAGAAGACGGTGAAAGGCTCGGACGTCCACGCGAAAACTGGGATCCAGGCAGAGTACCAATTCCTGATGGAGTTTCTGTTGCTCAAATCGCATTAGGATGGAAACACGGCCATTTCTTCACAGATACGAACCAATTCTACTCGTGGGGCACAGGATCTTCATGGAGGCTTGGTACTGGTGAACAAGAAAATCTGCCAAGGCCAACAAGAATTACAACATTTCCGGAAAAAATCAAATTCAAACAAATCGCATGCGGTGACAAGTTCAGCGCATGCACTACACAACAGGGAGAACTCTACGCTTGGGGAAGTGGCTATGCACACGTTCCAACACAATTAGAACTTCCAACTCCTGCAGAATTCATCGCGTGCGGACAAATTATTCTCCTTGCCGCGCTATCAGACGGCACGGTAATGGAATTTTATCGACATTCATCACCTACACTCCACACATTTGGAAAAGATCATATTATTTCAGTCGCCTGCGGGCAAACACACTGTTTAGCACTCGCAGACAGCGGCCATGTATACGCCTGGGGATCAGGAACAGCAACAGGCATTGGAACAAGCGAAACTCCAAAAAGAATTCCGACATTCGACAATATTACAATACAGGCGATATTCGCATACCACAACAGCAGCTATTTCATCGATACTTACGGTTGCATATGGGCCTGCGGAACAAATTCCAGTAATTCTCTAGGTTTAGGTCATGCACAAGAAGTCGGAACGCCAACAAGAATGACTTTCGAGTTTTCGCGCGAACAGATCATACAGATAGCATGCGGAGATGACTTCACCCTCTTCCTATCAGCACAAGGCAACGTCTGGGCGTGCGGAAACGGCGGAGATTTCAGAAACGCGACAGGCAGCGTTGAAACACGCCCGTTCCCTGTTCCAGCGACGAAACTCGCCGGAAAGTTCATCACGCAGATAGCGGCTGGCTGCTTCAACACTGCTGTCCTAGAGAATGGTTACCCGCCTTTCAACAGGATGGCACGTTTTCGCGGCTTCTTCTCTGAGTTCGCGATTCCTGTACTACCCTTCAGGGCGACGATGGGCAACATGGCGAGCGTCGAAATCAACCCAAGCGATGAATTGTTGAGGCCACTGGGCTTCATGACGCGCGACATTGTCAGGTTCTCGCCGGAGAAACAAGCGATGGTTGTAGGCGTTGCACAGGGAAAGCCAGCTGTCATCTGCGAGGGAGCGAACGAGATTGCTCTGATAGAAGCGGACATATCATGCTACCCGATAATATCTAGGCCGGGCGTCCACCTTTTCGCGGGAAATGATTCATCCGGAAACTCAATATCAGTGGATCCCAGCGAGAAGGAAACACTGAGACTGGGAGGCTTCCTCTACGGAGACATTCTCGATGACGACTCTGTTGTTGTCGGCGCGCGCTGCAACTCAATATGGACATTAAAGGACGGAATAATTGCGAAGAGAGATCATTCGACGCTGAACATCAAGAGAAGGAAAACTCACGACGTGATTGTCAAAACAATGGGCGATGGATCGAGATATGTTCTTGACTCACTGAGAGATGACGGAATAGTTGTCATCCACGCAACATTTGGCGCTGGAACGTTAATGGGCAAAGTCGGAAAGTTGTATTGCTACGAGTTCGTCGACAAAAATGAATGCACTTTGATGGACAGCAGCTTCCCAACAGTAAGAGCTTCCCCGACAGCCAATATGAAAGTCGAGTACTTGCTAAATACCGGCGAGAGAGTTTTCGTCGACATATCAGACTCAAAGAAATTCATTCCTTTAGATAGAGTCTCAGCCGATGGAGAGCAGGGAACAGTCGTCGGATCAGTTGATGACATGTTTGCAGTAAGAACAGATAAAGAGCATCTGAGGGGAGGAACTGTTTCTCTCTTCAAAAGTGAGGAACTTAAACTTCTCGCAAGAGTTTTGAAAGAAGCAAAGCAAAAATACAAATACAAGGGAAAAGAGATAGAATTAGACATATCTGTCCTTAAAGCATCACCAGTTTACGCGAACGACAGAGTTGAAGTCGACAAAAAGAGAGGATACATTGCAGGAAGCAGGGACTCAACATTCTACGTGTTATTCGACGGCTATGAAGAAGTTACGCCACTCGACAAAGAGTATATATTAGTCAGGAGGTCAGTGGATGTCGCTGGAAGACAGTTGTACGGATTTAAAGATGTCGACGTCAGCTTGATGAATTTCGCTATGTCTATTATGAAACCAGGTGACGTAAGGATGCACATGGGAACTAGAGTGCTGTTCCTTGGATATGACAGAGAACAAAAAATGGTATTTAAATCTCTCGACTCTGAAACTTCAGATATGACAAATGACTTGACGCCATCTTTGTTAGATATCGAATATATTGAAGTGGATAATTAAAATTTTGTTTATAATGTAGTTAATAAAAAATAATATTTTTTATTATATAAAAAATTAAGAATTTATTCAGTTAAATCATTTATCTCTTAGAAATTATTTAAATTATGAATGAGTTTTCTTAATAAGAAATAGATGAAGAAATTTTATATCATTATTTTAATTTGATAACAAAGTATTAAGTAATTTGCTATTAGACAACATTGTAGTCGCATTTAATAACATTTAAAAGATACAGCGATGAAATTTATTTTGTTGGGAAAAAGATTTCTACGAATTCATCATATGTGAGTTCGCCATCACCATCTTCATCGAATTGCTTGATGAGGTATTCAACTTGTTTCTCTGTCTTTTCAACGCCAACAAGATGAAATGCAGCAACAAGATCTTTGATGCCAATTTTAGAATTGTCATCGAAATCGAACTGTCCGAAAGCCTTTTCAACGACTTCTTTTCTTGTTTGTTCCTGATAATACTTTGTCATGATCTTCGAGAAAATCTTCAAAGGCATTCCATCATTGTTGCAATCATAATGCTCAAAATATTTGTCAGTCCTAGCCTTTGACATTTCGAAGCCGAGAGCACGGGAAGCGAATCTGAATTCGTGTTTATCTAAAGTATTCGAGCTATTAGAGTCGAATGTCTTAAACGCTGTAGTAATTTCGTCATCGTGGTTTGCATCAATGATGGGCTGCTTTGGGTCTATTTCTTGCTTGTTTGCACTTCTTCTCGCGCTCATAATAATAACGGTTAGAAAACTGACACAGTTATGTAAGGATTTATTTTGGTTTAATAAGCTCCTGTTATATTACTTATCAAATTACATAGCGATTTCAGCAATGAAATCCCATCAAAAACCAATATTCAAAATTTCAAAATATTTTTCTAATTTATAATATCAATATTTTGGATATAAATTAATTGGTACATACATATTCTATATATATGGTTTATGATCACTAAAACCTAATTGCTATTCAGAAGAAAATTATTTGGCAACATTAATTTTAGATGTCAAAATTACTATCCTTCAGCATCCGTTGTATATATAATACGTTGAGGTACTTGTGGATAAATATGATACGTGCAAAGTTTAGATCAATTTCCTAGAGCCCTCCAAAACCAATAAATACTCTTATATCATGTCTATTAATAATAAATATCCTATATTTTTATTTTTGACTAGTCAAAAAATTGAATAGATCCCCAAAAAATGAATGACGATATTTATATTCATGTTATTTTTTCCGACAAAGGATATTCTATAGTGAAGGTCCTCCCAACAAAATGATCGTGATGAGTTCCATTTTTGGCATAATGGAAGGAATTATTTTTGACACGTAAGTCACAAAAATGCCAAATAAAATGAATTTGACATGTAAATATTCAATTTATAAACGAACATGACTGACGACGAAAAATGGCTGTTCGAGATCAATAAAAAGATTGCGGCACTGACAAAGATCGTCTTCCAGCTTCACACAGAAGCAACTGATAGGAAAGATGAAGTCGCCAGATTAAAAGTTCGTTATGAAGATGAATTAGATCAAGCATTGAAGGCTTCACAGGATCGAATAGAACAAGCACAGAAAGAAGTACAAAATTATAAACAATCTATCGAAAAAACTGTAAGACAAGCATATGAATCAGAATTTAATAAAGTGAAAAAGCTCTATGATCAAGCAAATGACCAGTTAAATGCGAAATCTAGGACAATCATCGACAATTCGAACAAAAGACTCAATCAATTAAAGAAAGAAGTTGAAGAGCTCAAGAAGAAAGCCGATTCACAGAATAATTTATTCGAAAATGCATCAAAAGAGCTTGAAAAAGTAGCAGCGGACGCAATTGCCAAAGTCGAAGACAAACATAAAAAAGAATTAGCGAAAAAAGTCACAGAAGCGAATAAAAAATACAACCAATTAGTTGTTGCTACATCAAAGAAAGAAGAGGAAATGAAAGCACGCTTCGAAAAAGAACTACAGGATCTTAAGAATCAATTAGCAGCTGGACAAAAGAATCAAGCCGAGATGCTGGCTTCCAAACAGAAGGACATAGATGGAAAAATCAAAAGACTTGAGATAACACGCGATACAGTGCAAAGAGGGGTTGATGAATTAAAACAATTGCTTGAAACACAGCAAAACCAGATTGAATCCAAATTGAAACTGATCCAAGAACAGCGCCAGAGACTTGCCAACCAATCAGAAATAGAATTAGCTGAATTAGAAAAGAAATTAAAAGAATCTCAGCAAAATCATGAGCTTGAGATGCAAAAAATCCAGCAAATGATTGACCAAGCTCAAGCTGATCATGAAAAGGCTGTCGCTGAACTAAAAGCACAAGTAGAAAAAGCAAAACAAGACCACGAGAAAAAACTCGCAGAATTAGCTGCACAATCGAAGTCATCAGCCGAAGATGGCGAAGCTAAAAAGAAGAAATTACTAGCTCAGCACAAAGCAGCCATGGATGAGCTTAAATCCAAGCACGCGCAATTTGTCCAAGACTGCGAGAAAAGGGAACAAGAGCTTCAGAAGCAGTTGGAAGATTTACAGAGAAAACACGAATCATCTATGAAGAAAATTAAAGGTGATATTGAGAAAGAGAAGAAAAATCATGCAGACGCAATGGCAGCCCTTGATGTACAGCATCAGCAGGAACTGCAGAGACTCGCTGAAGAGCATGAAAAAGAGATGCAAAAACTTAAAAATGAATTCGAAAATGCATCAAATAATTCTTCGAACAGTTTGAAGGATATTTTGGACGAAATCGAGCGTGTTAAGAAAGAAATACAGCAGATAAACAAAGATGGTGAAGATGAAATAGCGAGAAGACAGAAAGAGAGAGAAGAAATGGAGCAGAAAATGAAGGATGAGCATCAAAAAAGAATGGAAGAAATCAAGAAAAATCATGAAGAAAGAATGAAGAAACTTAACGAAGAAACTGAAAGCAAAATACAGAAGATGAACGAAGAGCACCAGAATAACATGAAGACAATAGAAGAAGAGGCTGCTAATAAGCTCAAAAATGACTCAGAGAAACTTAAAAACGACATCGAATCCGCGAGAATGAAAGAATTAAATGAACTCAAGGCAAATTGGGAAAAGAAGATAAACGAGATCAAACAAAAAATCGAATCAAGGCAGAAAGCCAAAGCAGACGCAGAGCACTTCTTAGCAGAAGAAACAGCTAAGAGACAAGCGAAAATAGATCAGCTGAGAAGTGAACTGGAGAAACTAAAGAAAGATTGGGCAGCAGAAAAAGATAAAATCAATGCTGAATGGTCAGCGAAGCTCGAGAATCTAAAGAAGGAAAATGCAGAAGCAGAAGCACGAGCTGAAGAACAGAGAAGACAGAAAGACGCAGAATATCAAAAGGCTCTCGATGAATTAAAAGCTCAGCTCGCAACTGAAGAAGAAAGGAAGAAACAAACCATTGCTGACTTAGAAAGCAAAATTGCCCAAAAAGAGAAAGAAAATGAAGAAGAACTTAAGAGGCAAAACGAAGAAATAGAGAAATTAAGACAACAGAGAGCCAAAGAAATCGAAGAATTGGAAAAGAAAATTGCTGCTCTTAAAAATGATACAAATAAACGTGTCGAAGAAATTGACAACGAGAAAAAGAAAGAGTTGGCAAGATTACAGGCTATTTATGATGATGCCAAATCAAAAGGTGACGCAGAAATAGCGAGATTGCAAAAACAGCTCGATTCAGTCAAAGAAGAACACGAGAAAACTCTGAGCGAACTAAAAGCAAAAATAGCCAAAGAAGAAGAAGACGCCAGACAAAGACTAGCAGCTATGAAGGCAGAAAATGACAGGATACTTAACGAAATTAAAGCTAAACACAGAAATGAAATGGACAAGTTGAATGCCGAGCTCTCGAGATTGAAAGCTGAAGAGCAGGAGATAGAAAGACAGCACACAGAGAAACTCTCGCTGCAGCAGAAAGACTACGAGAAGAGATTGGAGGCCATCAAGAGGAAATACGACGCAGAGAAAGAAAAGATTACCACAGAAATTTCAAAGGTCGAAGCAGAAAAGAAAGCGAAAATTGCAGAGCTCGAAGAAGAAACAAGGACGTGGGAAGACAGATACAACAACAGAGAAGCTAGGCCAGAAGACATAGAAAAGATCCAAAAGCTGGAATCTTTAATTGCCGAGAGATCTGCAGCCATAGAAAAAGTCCAGTCTGAGCTGAAAAGGTACCAGGCAGAGCTTCTGAACAGGGAGACGACATACAACAAAGTTTTCAACAACAAGCCACAAGTCAATGTTCTTTCTGCACTCGAAAGAAAAGCTAGGAGAGATGCAATTATTGCTGCTGCTAATTCATCATCAAAACTTCCGCCTGTTAATAAGGATTCTCATGAATCTGCACGAAAATGATTTTTCATTTGTTTTATTATTTTTTTTTATTGTTTGTTATATCATTAAATTGTTTTCTAAAATTAAAATATTTATTTAATCAACTTCATTACAGCATCGCCATGAACTTAATTATCATAGAAGTTTCTCCAAAGAAATAACAATAGGATGACTTTCGATAAAAGAATAAATATCACATAGTTTGAAGTGGAAAAAATTAAAGATTGTTATAATGCTCTATTTAAAACAACATAATATACAAACAAACATATATTTTGTGTCACAATCGAGTATTATAATTCTGGCATGACCTTTGGTTCTGAATCTTCTTCATTGTCGAGTTCTGTCTGCTTTTCTGGGTCTTCTGGTGGATTGTT
The DNA here is from genome assembly GCA_008369845.1 of Trichomonas gallinae. Classification (NCBI taxonomy): domain Eukaryota; phylum Parabasalia; order Trichomonadida; family Trichomonadidae; genus Trichomonas; species Trichomonas gallinae. Next base: position 7,416 of record MRSU01001270.1, read on the forward strand.
TCTGTTCTTCCAGCAATGGATGAGGAATGGCGCAGCAAAGCATGAGCAAACGAGAGCAGCAGTCGCATCATTTGAGCAGTATGCATAGAGGACTGTCACAGGGGATTTGTCCTTTGTTGCATAGTGGAAGATGCAAGAATAAATCGGCGAGGAGCAAATTTCTGTGATGATGCTGACGATGATTGACTTGATGTTCTGCTGTGTTGCCTGGAGGAAAGCGATCAAGATGAACTTCAATGAGGAGCAGATGAAGGCGTAGAAGCATGGTGGATACATGACTTTTGACCACTTCAAGAAGCTGTCACCATTCGAGAAAATACTTCCGATTTGTTTGCCGAAGACAACCATGACAACCGTGATGATTGCACCATATATGATGCAGATGTAGACGACAGTCCATGTGAGCATGAGAACTCTCTTCAAGTCCTTCCTGCCGAACGCGTATGAACATGCTGGGAGATATGATGTTACCAAGGCGAATGGGAAGCAGAAAGTGAGTGGATAAACTCTTGCGATTGAGCTGAATACAGCGATGACTGATTCGTATTCACCAACCCATTGTGCTCTGATTGATATGAACTTCATTGAAACAAGTGAAGGAATGATGTAGGATAAGTTCATGATCAGCGCTGAGATGCCGATCTTGATGGCCTCCCATGTCTCCTTGTCGAATTTCTTGCAGTACATAGGAATCTGTGGCTTAGCTGCGAACTTTCCTCTGAAGAGCAGGAACATGATGACGCAGGATGGAAGGAACATGGCAATCTCTGTAGCTAGTGATGATCCCATTGGTTTTCTTGTGAAATAAAGCAAAAGTGGGTCCCAGCAAGCCATGTTCAAAATCATCGATGAAACTTGGGCGATGGCGTATGTCCACGTTCTGCCTTCTGATTGCAATGCACCACAGAGGCACTGATAAGTGCATGTGATGAAGTTCAATGCCAAGAGAGGTGTGACGTAGTTGAATGACATCGAAGAAATGTGTGCATCTGCTCCAAGGAACTTAAAAAGTGGTTTTGATGCTGGAAATAATATGGCAGGGACGAAGCATCCAATGATCAAACAAATCCTTAGAAGGTCAACGATCACCTGGTTGATGGTGCTATACTTGTTCTGCGAAATTAAATGTGAAATTTTGGTCGCAGTTGCAATTGACATAAACATGCCGAAAGCGAGGGCGGTGTTATCAATTACGAATGCAATTGATAATGCAGTAAGTCCAATTTCGCCAATAAACCTTGAAACCCAAATTGAATCAACAACACCGTATAAAGCAGTGACAATTTGTGATATAAGTGGACCAGGACATAGCATAAGGATGGTTTTCAATGGAGAGTGACCTCCTAAGCGTTGGTGCTCATCAGATTTTTTATCTTTTTGCTCGTTATTTTCTTTGTTTTGAATTTCATTGTCGGCAACATCGGCCTTAGGATCGATATCGTCCATTTTCTCTGTTGCTTCCTGGATAGTCTGGTTAGCGCACATAAGAAATATGAAATATGAAAATTTTTTTCTTTATAAAAAATTCAATCGATTCAATGGGTTGGTCGTCAAAAGTGACCATGATATAGACCCTCTTATAAGCAAAAATAGCTAAATTTTGGAGATTTGTTGTCGATTTCAATCAATTTGAGAAGAAAAAAAAAAAGTTGATGGCTTTTTTACGAAAATTTAGGCATTGAAATAATTGTGAATCGCTTTATTTACGGTTGTAATATTGATACTTCTAATGACCCAAGTCCTTTTGCATTAAAATTTTTGGGAAAATCTTGGTTCAATATAACCTTATTTGCTCATTCATGTTCCACCTATCAAACTCCTACAGTCATCATTACACCAATGATATCTACTTTAGTAGCAGATTAATATACCTTCCTATCAAAAAAATTTCAAATTTTTATGAAATAATCATTTGAAATGTAACAAAATTTACAGAATTTATATCTTGACAATCATGCATAAATCACTTTTATCATTAAAATAATAATATGCAACTGTTAAAATTTCATAATCATTCAAATTTAGATTCAATAACATTGAATTTTCACAAAATTTACCTATTTTATTTCAAAATAATCACTTATAAATCACTTTCATCATCAAACCAATAATATGCAGCTGTTTATATTTCAAAATTCATCAAAATCAGAATCAATATAATTGAAATCTAAAATTATTTACCCATTATATATCTACATAATCAATCAAATATTACTTTTATCTTCAAACTAATGATATGAAACTGTTTAAATTTCATAATCATTTAAAATTAGAATCAATATCATTGAAATTAAAATTATTTTAGAAATGTTCTTGATTTACAATACAAACCATTTATTTGGAACGATTATTAATGAAATACAAAAAGATGAATTTCATATCATGAAAAAATATTATCAAAATTTAATATTGTTGAATTTTAGAAAAACTTTGTTATAATATTCATATATATCCAAATATAAGGATGTCACTTTGGAAGAACCTTAGGAAAATGCAAAAACGCCTAAAACCAATCTTCCAAGCGACGATTATTTTTGTAAAAATTTTGTAAAATACGAAAAAAACCATGATTTTACCCATTAAAA
>MRSU01001283.1:0-27313 GCA_008369845.1 Trichomonas gallinae
CAGAAAAGAAGGCAGCTGAAGAAGCCAAGAAGAAGGCCGAAGAGGAAAGAATTGCTGCAGAAAAGAAGGCAGCTGAAGAAAAGAAAGCTGCTCGTAAGAAAGCAGAGGAAGAAAAGAAGGCCGCTGAAGAGAAAAAGAAGGCTGAACAGGAGAGAATCGCTACAGAAAAGAAGGCTGCCAATGAAAAGAAGGCAGAAGAAAAGCGCATTGCTGAAGAGAAGAATAAGGCCGAGGAAGAAAAGCAGAAGCAAATCGAAGCTAACAAGAAGCAGTTCGAGGAGGAATCAAAGCGTGCTGAGATGGCACCAGAAGCTTCAAGAGAGAAGCACCAGCATGACAGAAAGCAGACGGCAAGGAACGCCAAGAAGCAGAGCCACGCTTTGTCCCGCGACATCAATTCTGACATCAAGGCCCAAGGTGAGGTCAAGGTTGAACCACAAGAAACAGAAGAAGAGGTTGCTGCTGAACAAGCAGTCGAGAAGCAAATCGAAGAGAAGCCAGTCGAGCCAAAGAAGGAGGAGATCAGAGTTGAGCTCGATCCTAATGAGTTTCCATCTCTTGTCGCCAACCCACTCAGGAATTCCAAGCCAAAGGCGAACAAATGGGGACTTATTAACATTGAGAACACTGGTGAGAACTTCGATTCAAAGAAGTTCAACAAATCCCATGTCAAACCACCGCCCATGGATGCTGATAGAGGCATAAACAAATATGAGGTGCTATATAACTCCAGCGAACCACTCCCAGAAGAGAAATCTCCAGAAGAAGTAGGTGTCAAAACAAGAGAAGTTGACCCCTCCGAATTCAACAAGGAAGAGAGCATCGTTTCCGAGAACAGATTTGGTTCACTCGTTGACGACCTCGATCCAGAAGAAAAGCAGCGCCGCGAGGAGGAGAGAAAGAAGCGCGAGGAAGAGAGCGCAGCCAAACTCAACGCAAATCGTAAGGATGATGATCAGCAGACAAACAAGCTTTCAGAGGAAGAAGCAAGAGCTCGCAAGGAGCGTGAAGAAAGGATTAACGCTCAGAGAGAAAAGCAGCGCCAGGAAGCTCTCAAAGCAAATGAAAGGAAGGCCAAACAAAAGACAGAAGAGAAGGCCAGGAGATTAGCCGAACAAGCCAAGAGAAAGGCAGAAGAAGAGGCCAGGAGATTAGCCGAACAAGCCAAGAGAAAGGCAGAAGAAGAGGCCAGGAAGAGGGCTGATGAGGAAGAAAGACAGAAGGTTGAGGAAGCTAAGAAGAAGGCCGATGAAGCAGAAAAACAGAGAAAGCAGAAGAAGGAAGCAGAAATCGAAAAGCAGACAGAAGCACAGCGTAAGGAAGAGAAAGAATCTGCTCAACGCCAAAAGGAGAAGGAGGATGCCGATAGGAAGAGGCGCGCCGAAGAGAAGAAGAAGGCTATGGAGTACGCGTCTTCCACCCTCAAGACTAATCAAAGCAATCCATTAATTGATATGTTTTACAAGACACCAATGCAGAAGGAGGACAAACAGCAACAGAAGAAGACTACATCAGCAGCTCCATTGAGGTCAACTTGGAGTCATATTACGTTGCAGGGCGACGAAGGCATCGAAGTCAACAAGACAATCCAGAGAACACAAAAGAAGAGGGTTTCCGATGTCCCAGAGAGAGAATCGAACAACTATGACGTCAAAGCCATCGCACGTATGGAGGACGAGCAGAAACGTAAGGTAGGCGAGAAGCATGCCAAGCACACGGTCCAGTCCATCGAACCAGAAGAGCAAGTTACCATCATTTCAGAAAACAAGTTTGATCTTCTTCAAATCGATTCAGATGATGATATAGAATCATATCGCCACATCCTACACGAGAACAAGATGAAGAAGGAGAGAGAAGAAGCAGAGCAGAAGAGGCTCGCTGCAGAGATAGCTGCCGACGAGAGAAGAAAGGCCGAAGAAGAAAAGAGAAAGTTAGATGAAGAAAAGAGAAGACTTGCCGAAGAAAAGAGGAAGGCAGAGGAAGAAAAGAAGAGAGCTGCTGCAGAAGAGAAGAAGAAGGTTGAAGAAGAAAAGAAGAAGGCAGAAGAGAAGAAGAAGGCCGACGAAAAGCAGAAGAAGGAAGAAGAAGAGAAGTTCAAGGCAGAGCAGAAGAAGGCTACTGAAAAAGCTAGAAAGGAGGCCAAGGAAGCTGCAGAAGCTCAAAAGGCTGCTAAGAAGGCCGCTGATGAAAAGAGAAGAGCCGAGCAGAAGGCCGAATCCGAAAGGAAGAGAGCCGAGCGAGAAGCTCTTGAGGAAAAGAAGAAGGCCGAACAAAGAGCTCTTGAAGAGAAGGCTGCTGAAGAGGAAAGAAAGGCTAAAGAAATGGCTAAGGCTAGTGAGCCTGAACCTGAAGAAGAGGAAGATGAGGAAGAAGACACAACATGCGGCAAGATAATTACACATGTTAAAATTGCATCAATCACAATATTTTTGTGCTTTGCTGGTTTAGAATATCTGAAAACACTCAACAACAAATGAATATTTATTGAATATTTTTTAAATATACAGCTAAAAATTTCTTTTTTATAAAATTTCTTTCAAGTTCACTTATAATAAAACAGTTTATTGTCTCCTGTTTACGTGACAAATGTTACAATTTACACATCAAATAATAGAAATTTACACGACAAAAAACTTAATTTTCACAACCTTACACGACAAATATCCCATTTTACAACGGAAATTTTAATTTACACGACAGAAATAGTGTTTACATGTCAGTTTTGAAATAATCGTCGAATGAAGACAGCCGAGGAGCCAAACCCGCCAAGGATCCGCTCCAAACGCCCATTGGGGCGCAAAACATCAGTAAACTTTGATGTAGCTGCTGAAAGTGACGAGCAGTCGAATGAATTAGACGACGTTTGGGGGTTTAGCTCGATGAAAATTTTTCTCGACAAAGTGATGAACCAAAACGAGCACCCGAGCATCTCCGTGATCGAAGCCATCAATAACAACATCACACTATTCCAGAACATCCGTTTAAATTTACAGAAAAAATATCAGAAGTTCGAGGAGTCTTTTTCAAGGCCAGTCACACCGGTAACCTTCGTCAGACACATACCTGTGACACGCTCAGCAATATCTCGCTCCCAATCAATCAGCTTCCAGCCAAACATTCAGCCAGTATCAGTCATAAAGCCAACGAAGAGAATGAAGAAGTCAAAGGAAGCGGCAGAACATCACCAGAAGCCTCTTACTTCACAGTCAATTTGGAACTCAATCAACAGATTTTTCAGCTCTCCGCCAACAAGAGACGCTTTTAGGCAGTTTCTCAGCCCGATTGAAGAGAAGATTACGTCTGTGCCGCTGGGCCAGCACTACTCCATACTTTATAACCAGAAACTCAAGCAGAAATTCAAAACAGATGCTGTTTTCATCAAAACGCCAGAATATGTGGAATACACCACAAAGAAGATTGGAGACTTGAATGTAGTGTCAAGTCACAGACTCTTGGCAGCATTAATTCCAATAATGAGAGAAAATGTAGATAATTCAAACACAGACATAGGAGATCCAAATGATGAAGGCGATCAGGGAAAGTTCCAGACAACAAACGATTTCACGATAGATATATTCAACGAAAGCCTTTATCCAACAAATGTCAGAGGAACATCTTTTTATTCGAAGCTTTCCTTCGAAGAGAAGATTTCTTTAGAAGTTATGGCCATAGGGCTGAACCCTGTCGACGAGCAATACGAAGAAATCGACAACGAAATCATGAATGATATTGCAAATCTCAGGGGAGAATACGCGAAGATTGTAGAGAAGACAAATCAAACTAGAATGGGAATCATAGCTGATTTAGTCAAGCGGGAAGATCTACTTGTTGCTAAACAAGAAAAATATAAGATTTGGGCAGCTATGATCGAAAAAGCAGAGAAAGAGAACAAGCTCAAATCCGGAAAACCAAAGAATAGAGATAAACTCACTTAATTGTGATTGGCTTTTAATTGTTTTATTTTTGTTGTTAATAAACTGTTTTTCATATAAATTTTTCGCAACAAGCATGAAATAAATCTAGATATACATTTCTTTGACATTAAATGCAAAATATATTTTTGATAATTTTATTTATGCGATTAGACAGTTTTAATGCATAAATTTATTTAAATAATAGCATAATAAACAGTTTATTATAATATAAATAATATAAATCACTTGGTTTCCTGAGAAATAGAAATATCTCCACGATCAGATGATAAAGATCCTTCTTTTTCTTGTTGTTCGTTAGTTTCATCTGTTTCCTTTTGTTTTTCTTTATCTTTGTCGCTTTCTTTTTCTTCCTCTTCTTTTTCTGATTGAACTTCATATGTTTCATATGTGTATTCTTCATCGCTGTCATTCATTGCAGATTTAACTGCAGCTGTAACAGCTTTGGTTGAAGCTTTCTTGAAGATCCAAATTCCAAGTCCAGCTAAAGACGCTGTTCCGACAACTGCACCTGTTGCTGCGCTTGCTGCAATAACAACCATTCTGTTCTTCGTTGGCTCAGCTGGCGTATATTCAGCTTCACATTGATAAGTATTTAATAATACAATTTTCATCAATTCTGATGTGTTATACATTGCAGAAGCAGACAAACTCTTGTATTGCCGGTCAGTGTATATTACTAACATCTGAAATAGATTATCTGAATACTGTTTTTGAGCAAGATATGTAGAATTTGTTGTTACAAAGTAAGAATATGTTAATATAGAGGTTTTGCGTGATTCAAAGATTATAGCTGCACTTGGAATCCGCGTAAATGTGTTATTCACAAAATTCAAATGATGAAAGTTTGATGTATTGCAAAGAATAAGTGAATAATGGCTGCTAATTGTAGAAAGGAAGTTGTCTTGAATGTTAGAATACGAGAAAGTCGTTTGTACGGTAGATGCATATCCACCAGTGGCTGAATAAGACGTAGAATGATTTAGATACTTAACATCCGATATATTTGGCTTAAATGCAAGTGCATTTAATGCATTTTTTTCTTGTGTTCCTGAAAAAACTATAGAAATATAAGAAATATTAATGTCTCCAGTGCCTTGATAATAAAAGAATGCTCCAGGGAAACGAGCATCAGTCGTAACCTTGTAAACACATGTATTTACAATGCTAACATTGCCCGGTGTTCGCCAATAAATCGCACCACCAGCGTAATCCTTTTGTATGTTCATAAAGAATGTGTTTTCCACCAGTAAGTCGACGTAATCATCCGTTTTCATGTAGATTACGTGATCAAGAAAGTTAATTGCTTTTGCGTTCTGTAGATAAACATCTCCTTCATAAACATTATCAGGGATTAAATACCCTGAAAGCGTAGTATTAGGCTCCCCACTAAAGAAGTCCTTCCATTCTGATAAACATAATCGAAACAAAAGCAGGAACATAGAGTAAAGAACAAAAAAGGAGGATAGAAATTTTGTTTAATTTACAATTTTCGATCTCTCAAAATATTGTATGAGATATTCAATTAAATTGATATAGTACAAATTCTGACAAATGCATTATAGCAATTTATCATTAAAATTACGCAAAAATAATTTGAAAGCAATTAACTATTTTTGTATTATTTGCATATATGATTAATGCGGAATATTTCATAGAAAATTAAAAAATTTCTTATCAATTTTTTTTTTCTTTTCAAAAATACAGTTAAAAACTTTACATGTCAAAAATCAGTTTTTCATTCATCGAAAATCAATGATCAGAGACTTATTATCACTATTGGTGTCTTAATAATAGACTGCTAATAGTAAATCACGCCTAACAATAAGTGATAAAGAGTGTATTACTCGTAATTTTTTTACGAGAAATTTCAGAGGTGTTTTAGCGACAGATGCTTTGATGCAGCTATCAAATTGAAACAATATATAGCTTGCATCCAGATATCATATTTGGTACTGTTAGACGTGTATGTTGTCGTTTTTCATTTTTCAAAAATAATCTATTTTACTATAACTACACATGAATTGTCACATACTAATGAAAGGATTTTTGGTTCTAATTCTAAATATGTATAAAAATGAGTTTTGGATCATGATTACATACTTTAAAAAAAAAACGTTTTGTCACCTTTATAAATCGCCGGCCATTTTAACATGGTGGAATTTTATTAAGAAATATATTTTGGTACTATAATCATTGCTAACTGTCAGAAAAGTGTCAGAAATTTCTTAAGAAACGTGACTTTTAACGTGCTTGAAGGGCCCATGGCTTCCAAACTTGAAATATAGCATTAATATCATATATAAATCCTATTCCCTGATTTTCAGTGATTTTTTCCACTGCGACACTTCTAATTTCGTTCGTTTAAGTTTACATGACATAAAATAAGGAGTGGCTTCTTATCAGTAAATCGCAAGAACTTTAGCGACAAAGCTTTCCTTAAATCTAATCGTTTATTTCCTATGACATATGGAATGTGCTTTACGAATTAAAACACGAAAAAAGCTATGAATATTTTTTTTTATAAGAAAAAACAGCTTTTTGAGCTACCTAGATATTACAAATCATTTTTCAAACGATAATAAGAACAATGTAGCATCTGAAATCTATCTATTACGTTTTAGGAAAATTGACTTTTATTATAATTAGATTTTTGAACCACATGGATATTGCAAATCATTTTTCAAACTTTGATAATAACAACCCAACATCCGAAATGTATCTAATACGTATAAGAAATAATAAGTTTTTTTATTAATTAGTTTTTTATTTTCGCAGGTGAATACAAAACTATTTAGATATTGTCAATAGTCCCAAATTATTCTGACTTCTACAAATTAATCATGATATTTTTATCCAAAATAAGAACTTAAGCCTCCCATTAATAATGAAGGCATAAGAGATCCACTATTGAACCTGTTCTTTGCATTATAGTTGTAGTCACACGTTTCTGCTTCTAGACCTGCTTTTGATGAAATCATGAAATAATGATGAATAATATTGGATCTGTAATCATCTGATTCTTGGATAGCATATAAATCAACATGATGCATGAATTTAATTAAGTCTTTTGTTTCAACTCTCACTGTAAAATCATGCCAATCAGAATCATCAGCAGTTATACATTCATGCTGTTTCGTATTGTTACGATTGAGTTTTGTAAACAAACATGCATTTAGATTTCCATCCAAATTCCTAATTTGCCCATGAATGACCAAATCTTCTCCAGATCTTACAAAATTTTGAAGATTTTCGTCGGACACTTTTATATCAGGAGAATGTCTGTCACTAATAATGAATGGATATTCAACATGAAACGAGCGAAGATTATAAACAAACCTATGAATCGATCCATTTTCAAAATTTGAATCGTAATATGTAAGATTCCATTTTGTTGGATTATTGAAGCACTCATTATTATAGTGGCCATATAACTGCGAATAACTGTCAAATATTTGTATTTCTAAAGTATCACTATTAGGCCCACATTCATAAATATATTTAAAATCAATTGTTTCATTGATTACATACGATGATTTCAGTCCATTGATCGGGTAAAAATCTGCCTGCATAGTGTATTGATTATCATAACCATCTTCGTATGTTGTATAACTGGAATTTACAGAAGTGTCTATAATAACTGAATGCCAGTCAAAACCAGGATAGAAGAGAATGTGTCTACTGGCATTAGTCTTTGATTTTATCTTGTTTAAGACTTGCGTGTTCGAGAAAGACTTCTTTCTAAACAACCTCATTTTTGAAATTTTTGATTTCTGATGGGCATCAATTTTCAAAACTCAAATATTAGTCAACAATCACACTGCATTAAATGTCTATCTTTCAAAATTGATGATGACATCTACAGAAAATCTGACAACAATCAAAATTGAAAGTCATAGATGTTTTAAATGGAAAATAATCGAATGGATAATTATGAAATATAATAAATCTCACACATGTCATTCTACACAGAAAACTATCAGATACAGTATTCGGAGATAAAAATTTAAGATTATGAACAAATTCTTACAGCAAGTAACAGAAATTGAATTCTTAACAATATTAAAATTTGTCTGGCAAAATGACATATATGTTGGTTCGTTAAACGCTCACTCTGATAATAATACAGACAGTAAAATGCTTAGAAATTTTTTTTCATCAAAGACAATAAGGTTCGATTTCTCACTTATTTATAAATGTAATAAATTTACAAACATTTATTGAGTTATATTTTATCATGATGGTTCATTACGGATGCATTTTAGTGAATATTATATTTTTTGAGTTACGTTTAAAATGGTGCGGAACATGGTTGATATATGACATAGGTAATAAATTTAACATTGATTTAGTTCAAAGTGGTAAACTCAGCTTTCTTACATTCCTTTGTAATGAATTTAACTAAAATAATGCTTTAACGAATCCTTAAATAATCATATTATTTTATTTACCCAGAAATATCATTGTGAAAGTATTTATAATGAATAATTTTGTTTTTTTATTATAATCTATTTTTGATTCTTTTTTATCCAAAATAATAACTCAAACTACCCATTAAAAGTGAAGGAATGAGTGACCCAATATTAAGTCTATTATTTTCATTGTAATTTGGATCGCATGAACTTGAATCGAGAACTCCTCTGATAATTACAAAGCGATTATAAATTATATTTGATCTATAGTCTTCTGAACCTTGTATTGCATATACCAGCAAGCTGCATAGCATCAGACAAACCATTCGTATCAATTTTAATTGTGAAATCGTACCATTCTCCGTCATCATATTGCAGACACTCCTGTCGTTTCGGAGGATTACTATTCAGCTGTGTGTATATGCATGCATCAAGTTCTCCATCAAGATTCCATATTTGCGAATTGAAGATTAAAATTTCACCTGATCTGACGAAATTTTGGAATTTTTCATGCACTTTTATATCAGATGAATTTTATTACTTATAAGAAATGGACAATCAATGTAACAATCATTAGTAGAATAAGAATATAAATGGCATGCTCTATTCAAGAAAGAGTGATCATTGGTAGAATTCCATTTAGTTGGGTTGTTGAAACATGAATTATTATATAAATTTCCTTATGAATAAAAAAATCCATTGATAAAATCTATTTGCTGGAAAATTTCAATTCCATCCGCCAAGTCGCAATCGTAAATGAATAGCTATTCTCAATAATCATTCAAACATATAGTAATTAGAAATCATGTTTCTTTTGGTCTCAAATCACAAGATAATTTCATATATGATACTTTTGAACATACAATCAATTTGAAATTTGTCAAAAATCGTTTCAATGGAAATGACTCAACCAAAACAAAAATTTGAACTAAAACTCATCAAGTGGATAAATGTGAAGTAATGGTACGTTTTTAAATGCTTAATTACCCAAAATTTAAGATTAGACAAATTGACACAAATTTAGATTTTAGAAAAATTAAGAATAGTAAAATTACAGCTTTCTTAAGATCTTAAGATTCATTAGCAATAATTTTTTATTCTAATATACATTATATGTAATATGCATAATATATCATTATTCTTGCAATATGATCTATATCAATCAAGCTTGAAATGTATTGACAAGAAGTTAGGAGATATGTTTTACATGATGGACCCAGCTAATAATTCTCGTAAGAAGTTCTCGTAAGAAGTAATTCTAGAAATCATTCTTCAATGAATCTTGTGATGCCGGATTGTAGGCTTCATTCTACTGTTCTCTTCCCTTTCGAAAATTTTTAAGCGTGTGTCGATATTACGTGTTTTCATTTAGAGTGGGAAAATATTTATGGTGTATATAGCATTTGATTGTAATATTAGATCCTAGCAACTAGAGATGTCTATATCTATCTTATCATTTTTTATCTAAGTCATAAATAAATTAAATAGTGGAATGAGAATTAGAATTTATGCTAACAATGGAAACATAAAACAACCGTTATAAGTATAAATATTTATAACTTCTTTCAAAAGTTGAAACTTAATTAAAATGTATACTTAGTCCTCCCATGATAAGTGATGGAACAAGCGAACCACTACCGAAATACCTAGCATTATTGTTAAGATCGCATGTAATCTCATGAGAGCAATAATGTTGATTATTTTCGCCTATAAGAATATTATTCCTGGTGGGACTTGAAACAACGAATTGGAAATAGATGATGTTTGATCTGAAGTCTTGTGAATCATTCTGGCATCCATAGATGGTTAATGTGTGAGCTGATTTGATAAGATTTTTGGTACTTACTTTAAGCGAGAAATGATGCCAATCTGTATCAGTTGATTTAACAGTGCTGTGCTGCACAGGATCATCATGATCAATAATAGTGTAAAATGTTGCATTTAAATCATCATCTTTGCTCATGATCTTTCCTTCGACAATGAAATCATGCCCTGCTTGAACATAATTTAATTGATCATCATACAAAACAATATCCGGCGCAGATTTATCACGAATAGTAAAAGGATACTCATAATTTTGATTGTTATCGAATTGATATTTGAATTTATGTTTTGTACCAAGTGTGAAATTTGGAATATTAAAAGAAAGCTCATCTTTTTGTAATGTTTTTGAACAATTAGTATAATAACTCCTACGAAATGATGTTGAATAATCATAAACAGTTATCTCATAATAACCTCTGTAATATTCCATGTTGGGATCACATTCATATAAATATTCGAATGTAATGGTTTCATTTTCAGTATATGATGATTTTGGTGCATTTATTGGATAAAACTTCTTCGATGTGAAAAATCGAGAACTTAAATTGTTATTGTAATTATAGATAGTATCATTCACAAGTTCATAAAAGAGCAACTGCCTATTTACATTGGTTTTGGACTTGATTTTGCTTAAGACCTGGGTATTGGAGAATTGCTTCCTTTGAAAAAACTTCACCATCGAAAAAAAATAAATAAAAATTCTCTTAAGCTCATTCAATAATAATCGAATTCATTTGAAAATATGGCATATTGCATATAGAAGCATATTCCCGAAAATTATTTTTGACGATGATTTTACATGTCAATTAGAATGACATGTAAATAATCACAGCATATTTGTATAACCATCAATTCTAAAAAAAACATGCTGTGATTAAAAACATTTCAATTGTCCTTCAGAATTTTGATTATTTCAAAAAAAAATCGATAGTTTTGATGTTAGTGGTGTAATAGTGTTAAATGTGAAGAAGAATTTGAATATCTTTCAAATAGTTGGAAGCATTATATTATTAAGGTTATACATGGCAAAATGAACTCTTCATCATTATCAAATACTTAATAACAGGGCTTCGATTGTGAAAATGAAGGTTAAAAGTGTCAACAAGGATTGTTTGTAATGGTTAATACAGATACCTTTGAATCAGAATCAATGTTTCGCTAAGAGAATATATACATTAGTGAGAATATCCATTGTTGAGAAATAACAATAAATTGAGATGATTGAATGAAATAAGATTTGTGAAACAAAATTAACTAATGGATTAACATGATGTATTATAATGATGGGAAAAGAGTGACAAATTTACATAACAGATTCTCGCTTTTTTGACAAGTAAAATAATAATCAAAAAAACATAGGTGATGATTCAATTTTTTTTTTTTTCAATATCAAAATCAAAATATTTTATGCTATATCTTATGCTGCAGCTCAAGCGTGTGGGGTAGATTCAATACGGAGCAACTCCATATTTTCTAATAGATGCAAATAGCAATAAAATAATTAGCAATTTCAGATCAAATAAATTTACTGAAACATCGCCTTCATGATAAAGCAATTTGTTTTTTGAAGAGCAAATATATCATAAGCATTATAGTAACGTAGTACAGATTCGTATTACAAAAAGTGATAAAGAACTTATTCTATTTGCTGCTGTTTTGAAGCTTGGATATGATTTTTCTCAGTAATAAATATACATTGTTAAATAAACTATTCATATTTAACAATAAAAATAATAATAATCTGGAATAATCTTTAAAATTCAAAAATAGCTATTATATATATTTCCAATAATATAGGTAGTTATATTATCCATGTTATTGATTGATGATTCTATTACATTTGTATTTTCAAGTTCGAAAAGTTTAATATACATTGATTCATAATCAATTAACAATCGTATGAATATGATTACTTTTAAATCGTTCAATCGCTTGTAAAAAAATATATCTCCGAATTTATCTTTGTTTTGATCAGGAGAATAGCATGCACTATTCATAAAGTATGTTTAGCAATTCGAATTGGGTATGAAAAGTCGGCCTTCGCACTGTCTTAATTTCATTCGGCAGGCAATAATTTTTTGCCAGTTGTCTTGTAAACTATATCGTTATGGAGAAACCATTTATGAAAACATATTATTACCAAGGCCAACTGATCGTACAACAGTCGATACTTGCGTTGATGATGTCGTAGGTGATAGTTAGGCGCGTGTCCTCCAGCAAAAACAAAATTCGCCATTGTCATTCCGAACTTTTAGGGCGAAACAAAGCTAAAAATGGATAGCATTCATGTCATAGATCACATAAAACGATTTTTTGGACACATATTATAAATTTGAAAAAAAGTTTTGTAAAGGTTTACAACCTTTGAATTCTTTGAATTCATCAAATTTCATAAATAGTTGTATTTTCGTCATAGATTAGTATTATTCGGTTTTCGATTGAAACGATATTTTTCTTAATAAAATTTGTGTAAAACTTCATACATCGTAAATACATTATCACACAATATTCATTTGGCTGAATTTTGATTGTCACTTTTTCCATTTCAGTCATGAATTCTAGCTTATTGGAAATGCCTGATGGAACAGTCATTGATACAAGCAATCTGACGCCAGAACAGATCAAGTATCTTGAAGACAAGAAGGCTAACAGAGATCAAATCAGAATTCCACAAAATAAAAATCGCTTGAATGAACAACAACAACAGCCAGTAATGCAGCAACCATTCAACCCTGTTTTCCCACCGTCTGAACCAGCACCAGCTGTTGGAAAGCAGAAGAAGACATTCCAACCCTTCCAACAACAACAACAGCAGACATTTGTTCCACAACAGCCTCAGCAATTCCTTGCTCCAGCACCACAGCATAACACACCAGATTTACTATTCACAGCACCTCCACCACAACCACAGCAGCAACCTGTAATGTTTGGTACTCCAAGCACTGCACCTGCTCAGGTTGATATCTTCCCAGCTCCACCAAAAGAGCCAGAACAACCGAAATTACCAGAATTCGAAGATTATAGCAATATGATTACACCTTTAGGCAGTCAGCCTAAGCCTACCCCAGCTCAGTTGCAAGCCATGCATAAGAGCCAATCATTAGATAACACCTTAGTCGATCTTGAGCACCTTGCCTCTGGAGAACCAGGCAGAAAAGTTCAGTATGGCAAAGCAATTAAGATATAAAATATAAATTTCTACGTCTCTTTTCCTAACTGGCCTCTTTTTTCTTTACATGAGGCAAATTCTTGTTACTCAATTGATATGCGTCTCTTCCACTCATATTAATAAGTTTGACAATTTCAATAATGATAAATATATTGTTTTGTTTTAGCAATATGACTAAGTATGGACTATATGATGTGGTGCATGTATCAAAATTAGTCAAAATCCGATTTAATTTTTGATGCTAAAATTAGCGTCTGCAAATCTCCCAATACACTATAAACAAGTTTATTTTTAAGTAAAATGTTTACTAACTATCAAATTTGATACACTTTATTTTATATCGTTGTGATGATGAGCGGAAGCAAAGGCCATAAATACATCGATGCGCATATGACATTGATGTATATCACTAACAGCATGCTATTGATCAAATCATACAGCAATTTAATAAACAAGATATAATAAATTACATTTCGGATGCATTTCTACATTAAATTCTGCTATTTATGATAATAACAAAGGATTCCCACTCGCTAAATCTAGGCTTGCACATTGGTATGTTAGCTTTATTTTCTCATATGAACTCACGCATTCTTTTTAACATGTATATATGACATTGATGATAAGCAACTCAGTATTGTTATCAACTTAGACTCATCATAACAAAATTATTTTTGATTGAAAATCAAGTATAATTCATGTGCCATTACTCACGTATTAAAAATATAGTATTAGAAAGATAGTTACAACGTGAATCTGGAAAAAGAAAAAAATATTGTATTGAAAATCATTGTCTTATAATAATTAAATTGATTGAAAAATATTAGAAAATCTGTTACCAGTATAAATTTATATCTGAAATTAGATCAATTCGGTGATTGAAAAATTCAAAAAAATACGATATGAAATCGTCATGTAAGTGCTATAGTTTAACAGTATTTTTTGTATATAGCTCAATTTTTCATTACCAAAAGAATTTACCTTAATTTTCAAAAATGAAAAATGAAAATTTGCTTAAATCGGAATATAAACTATATCACGCCAAATAAAACACAAAAATTAACGAATTGCTGGAAATCTACAGTTGCAGATGGTTGGAAATCTTTTTTCTGTTGTCACTTTTCTAAAACGTGACAATTAAAGTTCTCAATTTTAGGACGATAGACTTTACATGCCGATACAAAAAAAAAATTATAAAATTTTCTTATGAGTTGGTTATCATCTAAGTTTGGTGGTCAAGGTGGCCTAAAGTTTGTCACCAACTTGATGGTTCCAGAAGAAATTAAACAATTCCGTAAAATAGTTCAAGATTTACCTGCTACAGATTCACCAATTCCAGCCGGAGATTTTTTGCTGGAAAAGATCATCCCAAAACACGGAACGGAGCTCAACAAGTACCATCTTGATGATGAAATGCGGAAATTAGTTGCTATGTACACATCTTTATTTTTCACATCGCAAGGAAAGATGGAAGAATCGAAAAAGGTCATCGATTTTCTCAGTAAATCAATTCTAATTACAGCAGCAATACAATCCACGTTTGAAAGCTATGTTTCGATCGTTATTAAGATTCTTGAATTGAATAATAAGGAGTTATGCGAATATGCACTAGATTTCGTTAATCTAGCATTGATAGCGGATACACTTATTCCTATATTTTTCGGTGGAACGAATATTTCTCGACTTTGGCAATTTACATACGTTCTAAATGAAAATACGAACGTTGTTTATGGTTCTTTGCTCTTAGAAATAGTAAGCCATATCAGATTCATGAATCCTGATTATTTTATCGAGTTAATTAAAATATCATATGATTGTTTTACAAATTCAGACCAAAAATTCGTAAATTTAACACAAGCAATCGAGTTTATTTCATATGTCGTTTGCAACTACGACTGTACAAATTATTTAGTTCAATTAATGCCGAAAATATTGCAACTTTCGCCAAAACTTACTTCTTTGAACTGCTTCGAGAATTTTCTTAAAGCGCCAGTTGTTGCACCTGCTGTAACGTGGACACCTCTCTCCGAAATCTGCGCGTCAAAAGAAGCCACATTATTAACATTTCATTCTGCGTTAAATGCCATAGTTCGCACGAAACTCATTCCTCCACCAGACTCTTTTTCATTTGATTCATTCGCGAAAGTCACAAAACAGTTGTCAAAAGAAGATATCGAAATTCTTTTTAATATTGTACAGCAATGCGACTGTACGACAAAGGCAAACTTCGTAGCAGCCTGTTTGCCGCTAGAAGATACAGGTTGCAACGACGAAGACTTATCTAAACTTGTTTACGAAACTCAATGGGACCAACACATAGGACTTGTCCTTAACGCAATCATCGTTAATGTCGATACAGGCCTCTTAATGAAATACTTGGAAACTAGGCCAGAATACTTCGCTATGTGCAATGCAGCTTGCAATCAAATATATCCGGACTGCAAGGCCACTGTTGCAGTGCTGATGAAATTCATTGAGATGACAAGACACAATTTCGAGCTCGTTTCGTCATTATTGTCTAAATTACTCGATCGCGCAAATGTAACAATAACAATTCCACAAGTTGTACTCGAATTACAAAAGGATATACCTGATTTCACTGTAAATTGTTTTGCAAATGCAGCAAGAAGGATTCCTTTGTTTAATCGCGAATTTTTCAAGCAAGATTACATTCCTTGCCTCAAGAACTTAACAACAACACGTGCTGGTTTAGGATTACTCGCTGCTTTAGCAATTGATGGCCCAGTTCAAGAAATTGATGATTTTGTTTCAAATAATTGGAATTTATTCGAAAAATGGGATGAAAAGGACCTCAAAAACGTTATGTATGGTGTTCCTCCTGGCTCTGATACTGTTGGATTCATCAGAATTCCATCAATTATTCCTCACGTTAAAATTACTGAGGCAAGGAACCCATTTGATAAGCTCCAGTTATCCAAATACATGGTCAATCCATCACGCGATGACTTAAAGCTCTTCATTTCGCAAGCAATTCCAAGTGAGAATCTAAATTCGATTATGCACGATACAGAATTAATTAAATTGGCAACAGATCCACTTGAGCCACAGAAAGGATCAATTATGTTCCATCCAGCTGCCCGTGATCCAGTTGTTAACACTTTAGCGGCTCCTGCAATTTCATTCTGGATGTTAGCATGGGATGTGACGATGAAAACACCAATAATCAGCTACAACAATCTCACAATTGAGCTCTGCCCGGACGGAATCATTGCTTTCGGCGGTCAACCATATAAAATCGAAATGAAGAAGTGGATTTTGATTTCTATATTCAATGATCAGAAGGTTCTTACAGCCTACGTCAACGGTGTTCAAATTGGACAGAGTTCATCGATCATTCCTAAATATATTAATTTCGGTGGATCAAATACAGCGTCAACATGGCTTCTTTCTTCTTCTATATTCACAGAAGAAAACGTTTCGAACAGAGAAAGTCAGATGAAGTCTTTAATAGATGAAGGTCCATATATTCAGCTTCTCGCAAACATAAAAATCTCTCCTGGCGCAAAAGTAGCAAACTACGAAGGTTTGCTGAGACATTTCGATGCTATTGGTGGCAAAGAATTCATTTTCAACGAAATCATCAACTGCCAAGAAAACGAATTCGACAAATTGGCAGATGGCATCAGAGCAGCATTTAACATGTCCAAACTCAAAGTATTCATGAAGTTACAGTTCTTCAGGCTAATGAAATACACTATATTCCGGAAGGATAATATGTATTCGCCCGAGTTTGAAAACGTAATTTTCGAGTGCTTAACTAATAGCAACGGCGAACTTGATGTAGCATCAGCTTTCTCAATATACACTGACTATAGAATACTTAACTCTCAGAAAATCAACTTTTCTTTCATCCACAGATTAATAGAACATGTAGATAATACGCCTGAAATGGCTTTGTTCCTTCACTATCTTCTCGATATTTTCTCTTTCTTCATGTTGTCTAATGAAGCTGCCGATTATTGCTTGAATTTAATCGAAATTTTCGTGCAAAAATTCCCAATATTATTACAAAAGATTGCATTAGTTATGATATCTACAGCACACATTGAGACAGATGACGTCACTGAGTTATTCGAAGAAGGCGGAAATGAAATACAAAAGAAATTCTTCAAATTGTTGACAAGAAACAAAGATGCATTTTCTGAAACAATACAACCGAAAACTGCTTTTTCATATGCTACGCTTGTACATAACCAGCTCGCTTTGAATTTGCTGGAATTCATTTCTATTATTTGCATTGAGAAACCTGATTATTTCTCTTTGCCAGATTTCAAGAAGATGAAAAACTTATTCAGAAGTGAATCAACAAATCTAAAGACATGGACAGTTTTGTTCACTTTCCTGACGATGTCAAAACACGAACAACTCTCTGAATACAAAGAAGAAACAATCAAAAGAAATGACGTTATTCCTGTAATTCTCAACTCAATGCGCAATATTATCAATCCAGAAAACGACAAACTTTGCACAGAAATTATCGAAGTATTGATGACATTAATAAGCAAGAATCAAATTTCATTGGCGCAATATTCCAGAAAGATTTCAATTTTGTGCTCGCTTGGCTTCAATGAAAGAGATCTCGCCGGACTAACAAATGCTTTAGTTAGACTGGATGATACAAAAGTTAGAAGAAGAAATCTTGGAAAGACAATTAGAGCATCATTCGATTCAGCTGAAGACAACAGAATGATACAATTCAAAGATGAGCTAAGATACATGGATAAGGTTTTGTATAACGAAACAGTAGATTATCTTAACCTGCATCCTTTAGTTGTTGATAATTCAAATTATGTTGAACCAGAACCACCTAAATTGCCAGAAAATCTTAAAGATTATTTCAATCTCGAATGCACAACACAAATTGCTAGAATGGCCGCGCAAGCAATATTCCAAGCTGCTTTCCTCGGCGACGATAAATTCAAGACAGTTTTAGTTCACTTGACAATCAACGGTGCTGACGTTGCTCCAGAAATCATTGACGAAATGCACAGAAAGATTATCATAGAATTTTTGGCATTAAATCTGTCAGCGATGCCGCCAAATACAAGAGTAGAGTTCTTCACATTCTTAATCTTTAGAATCATCGAAGGCTGGTGGACAGGCTATATTGACGAAATTTACGCGATGGCTTCTTTGCAAATCATCCATGAAATCCCTGAAATAATTGGTGGTTTTGTAATTACAATCTTGTCACAGGCACCAAATGATGAAATGAAATTATTCATTGCCAATAAAGTAGTATCAGGAGAATTGTTCTCTGTCATTGTTCAAAACTCAAAGATTTTCTCATCATTCATTGCTATTATCGTCACGAAAGAAATTTCATCGAAACCAGAAGCTCAAGAGTTATACACATTAATCGCCAGCAAACTTAAGGAGTCAGAAATGACAATCGCATTCAGATCAGGTAACGCTTTAGCTTGGTTAGACTTGAAGCCAACAATTCCATTGTCCCTTCAAGATTATTTCAAAGACATGTTCGACGAAGCTGTTTCAAACTCGCAGCAGATACAAAAGGAAAGACAATTCATCACAAGGAAACCATCCGGCGTCAAAGTTTCACGCGATAAACTGTTTTCAACACATCACGCATGCTTCATAAGAAGAGCTTTCAGATTCCAGTTCTTCATCCACTACAATCTCAGCTCGCAAGCACTGAACTATGCTATAGATGGATTATTCAAACTTGCTAAATCTCAAGAAATGGCTACAAAAGAATTCGCTAAATATATGTATTGTCCCGCACCTTCACCATTCGTTCCACCTGTTAAATTAATGCCATTGATCATCAGCTATGAAGCAACATTCAAGAAGAACTCATCTAAAGTTCCTTCACCGATGTCTATCCACAAGCAGCCTTTCATTGCTAAGGCCGATGTTATCATGCAGAGTGCAACAGCTGCTAAAGTTTACGATGGATGGTACTTGCCTTCTTTCGTTCAATTCGGTGCCGCTTTCCTGGCGAAATTAATATATAAACCAGTAGAACCACTTTTCCCGTGTGGAATTCTTAACACACCAGAAAGTTTGTCGTGTGTAGGTATGATAGCACAAGATGCGTTTTACATTATAACAAATGCCTCTTATCTTAATAATGGAGAAATTGTCATGAATGACATAAGTGATCAAATTTGCCACGCTGCATTAATAGAAAGTCTTCCATTTAATATTGTTGGAAAGACAACACTATTCTTCAACCATTCTGTCATCAAGATATCATTCAAAGACATTTCGTTGATCATTCCAAGAAAATTCATCCATGAGGATACGGCATTGGATATATATACGTTCCAGGGCAACTCTTTTTCAATAATTCTTCCAGAATCAGAAAGAAAACTTATCTCTCAGAAGACATTTACTTACAAGTTCTTTGCAAAAAGAGGACCAGTTTGGGTTGCATCCATTTTATCAGAAAAGCCACAAAACGTTGCTGAAATGTGGGCAAACGGCGAACTTTCAACATTCGATTATTTGTTATATCTTAACGCATTAGGTTTGAGATCATTCAACGACTACGCGCAGTATCCAGTCTTCCCATGGGTCATTGGCGACTACATACATGAAAATGGCTATGATATATTAAGAGATTTCAGGAAACCACTAGGTATGATCGGAGAAGTTCGTGCTGAACGTTATAAGCAGATGTACCTTGAAACAGGCGAAAAGTATTTCTATGGCACACATTATTCATATCCAGCCTGCGTGTTGCATTTCATGATGAGATGCGAGCCATATACATTGTACAATGTCATGCTTCACAGCGGCTTTGATCACAAAGATAGATTATTCGTGAACATCGCTGAATCATGGCACAGTGCAAGTGCATCAAATCAGGCTGATCTCAAGGAACTCATCCCACAGTTCTTCTGTACTTTCGAGTATCTTACAAATATGAATAACATTCCTTTGTCGGTCAGAACAGATGGAACGGATTTGGCAAATGTTATTCTCCCAGTTTGGGCGAAATCTCCTAAAGAGTTCATGGTCATCTGCAGGAGAGTTTTGGAGTCTCCATCAGTAGCATTGCAACTTCCTGACTGGATCGACTTAGTTTTCGGTTACAAGCAAACAGGACAAGCAGCAATTGAAGCATGCAATCTTTTCCATCCACTTTCATACGAAGACCAGCCTCTTCAACACGTTGATGACCAGAGAGAAATGAAAGCTCAAGTCGATGCCATCAACAACTTCGGACAGACACCACACCAAATCTTCGATAACCCGTCAACAAGATTCAAACTCAAAGACACGACACAGTTAAACAACACAGATTATTCTGTCGTCCAATTAAAGAATATGTCATCGAAGGCTAAATCGTTGATCCACGTTGATGATGATTTAATTGCTCTTCCAAGACTCGAGCACCAGATGTGTGGAACTAACATCAAGATATTCAGCAGATGCTTCGAAATCAACAGAGATATTATGATCGAAGAAGCCAATTTCAACATCAGATGCTCAAACGTTTCATCTGATAATTTGTTCTTGGTCACTGGCTCTGATTATGGAGTTGTCACATCATTCATCTTCAGGGAAGGCAAACCTGTTAAATTAGAATCTACTCCATTATTCAACAGGATTGAAACTGTTGCCGTTTCATCGCATTTGTCATTGATTTTAGCTGCAACGAAATCAAAGATTTATTCATTGGATCTTTCAAGCGGTTTCCCAATCAGGACAGTCGAAATTCCAAATGTCAAATATATTGCATTCGATGAGACATCATATCTTGTATATGCTGTTTCGCTCAAGTCAATAACTGTTATGACACAGAACCTTGAGAAGCTCTGCAAGACCAAAGTTGAAACAGATATTACATCTCTTGCTGCAAGTGACAACACGATGTGGACACAGTCACCTTTCTTCGTAACAGGACATGCAAACGGAACAGTTAACATGTGGACAGTCGACATTGTTTCAGGCAAACTTGAGAAGAAAGAGTTGATGAGATTCGGAGATATTCATGTCACTGCAGTCTGTGTATTCGGAAATGGAAGAGCTGTTGCTGCAATCAACAAGAAAGGACAAACTTACATTGCTGTTTCGACTAACATCAGAAAATCATTGCTCAAGTATTCATTGTTCGACAGCTGCCCTTGCTGCAAGTCACCATTGGCAAATGAGAAACCACAGTTTTGTCCGATGTGTGGCCTCCCAGTCTGCGAACACTGCATCAGTCCAGATGGATGCACAAAGTGCACCGCGAAACTTGCTATAGACACAAATCCACCTCAATAATTTTTATTATTTTTTTTCATCAATTTTTATCATTGTTTCATTAAAATTTTATATTTTTATTCGTATTTGTTTTTGAATAGACTTAAATGCAAAAGATCAAATGGAGGAACAGCCAAAATTGTTGCTCCACATTTTGTAAATTTGTTGTATATCATTTAATGCAACGGTTCTATTGAATTTTACAATGCATAGATTCTGATGGAGTGCATGAAAAATTGCAACACATTGAGCATATTAATTAATAAGCTTTATTCATGGATTTCGTTAGTACAATTTGTGCCTAAAACTGATGGTAGCACTTTTTTTGGTACAATTATGTGACCTTTCGTATCATATACGACTTTTGAAATACAATTTATTAATATATTGGATGTAACAATCTTATTACACTTTTTTTTTAACTGAATAAAGATATTGAATTTCTAAAATAACTGTGTTTCACAGCTGAATATGCACATATAAATAAGTTTTTTATTGATAGAATTCAAAGAGATATGAATGGAATATGAGCGATAATTCTGAAGAAATTGAGGCATTAACATGTCACACAAAACTTTTATTATGCATTTTCTTATATTAAAAACTTCAACGGTCCTCAAGTTACTTTTTTCCCCACCCAGAAAATATTTTATATTTTAATTTGATAAATACAAACATTATCTATATTGTGAACATAAATTTTCAACGGTTCTATACAACAGCCATTGATTTTCATGCAGACAATTTTCGTGTGCTTCAACGGTAGATAGCTGTGTTTTGTTACAAAGAACTCAGGTTAGAGCTTCATCACAACGGTAAAGCAATGAAGCACTCTTTTCATATCAGCTTTAATCAATACCATATCATAATTCAGTGAAATAATGCGATTTATGCTGAGCATTTTCAAACAGTAAGCAAAATCTAGAATACTCAACGCAAATTTGTAAGTAGTGATTGCAATTAATGAATAAGAATTTAAATTCCATATATCATCCCCAATATTTCAAATAAATTAACAAATAATAAAGAAAAAATACGTTTGAATTAAATGTGCATACTGTTTTATACACCAAATCTCTGTTCTAAAGTATCATTCTTTGTTTATGCATTGTTTTTTCAATGGATGAATATTGAATCTTTGAGAATTTTTCTTCATGCTTATGTAATATTTATCTTTAAATCGATTTGCAATGATTACTATTATGTATTAATTCGCAATAAGATGTCGAAATATATCATGATTGAAAAATAATCTTTTTTATTGATAATTATTAAAAATTTATTTGTTCAAAAGCCACAATTACTTCTGTGTTCGCATATGTTAAAAGAAAAACCAATTGGAATGATCCTACTTTCATTTTCAATATTTTTGAACAAAAAATATGAAAAATCATGAACCCACGTCCAATTGATGTTAACATGCAATATATTTATCACTATAATATTAAAACGATGAATATAAAACACTAATATGAAAATTTCATACATGAATAACCCCAACTTCGCATCGAAATTCAGTCCCAAAACGTGTCATTGGTGTTGATATCTAAATCATCGTAAAAAAGAAAATCATCAGTTTGTAAATTTTCGAAATCAGGGCCCATATATTCATCTGCGGTAAATTCAATATTTTCTTCAGAGATAATTCCTGGCTTCTTATTATGTTGTATCTTGGCATTCTTTGATTTTCGTGGACGTTTAATGACATGACAATTGAAAAAGTTTTTGAGCATGTTGCCTGATCGACCCTTGAAGTGCTTTGAGATTGCTGACCACTTAGGGCCTAATATTTTATATAAATCGATTAATAGCCTGGCTTCTTCTAGAGTCATAGGTTGGCTATTGATTCCTGGCTTGAGATATGTATGGAATCTGATCTTGCATTGTTTTTCGGTTCTGTCTTGAAGCAATGATGAAATCTGTTTCCAATCTTCACCAAAACTTGTGATACCGTTGATTATTATGTTGTCTTCCTCTTGCGTGAATCGTTTCTTCCTCTTGTTCTCTGTTATTATGTGCACTCGTCCATCATTTTCGTTGCCTATCATACGTTTTGAAGTGATAAAAAAAAATTCTATTGCTATTCTCAATTTATTGAGACCATCAAAAGTCATCAATGTGTGGCGTGTTTTTGGACTATGACTGTATTAAAATCTAAAATTTACTCAACGATTTCGTTCACAAAATATGACTTTCAATTCAATATTTTTGGTACGAAAGTGACATGCTCTTGACTCCATTTTTTTTCTCAATTATCGCTTTATCAAACTATAAATACTGTCATATGTATTATAATTTGATACTATAACTACTGATGATCTTTGTAATTCAAAAGATCCCTCAGAAATGCAACGCTCATTGAAAAATTATTGCGTCAATTTTGGATATGTTCTGTCATCGAAATTTGTAAACAAGATGATAAAAGCAACAATATATGATACACATATCTAAAAATTTTTGCTTTTTACTTTTCATAAAAATTTATCTCTTTTCATTTTTTCGTAAATTAAATTGAATCATTTTTTAATTATATTATCAATATATATCACATGAAAACCCCCTCAATTTCATTTTTGTGTTTTCCGTATTCCAAATTGATTTATGATATGAATGAAAATGTATCTTATAATGATTTCACTCTTACTATCTTGTGTTTGAGACTGATATTTTGTGAAATGGGCAGAAATCATTCAAAGATATAAAATAATTTGTTTACTAACATTAAACAACGTTTTATTGTCGGTATTTTGCAATGTTTCTATGACCACATTTTCAATAAAATAACTATTCATGGAGGAAAATTTCTTATAAATGGCCTTTACTTCTTTTAAAGACAGCCTTGCAAGTTTAGATATCGTAGCTTTTTATTTAAAATGTTATCTAAAAGTCAGAAAACTAAAACGTGATAAATGCTATAGATATGTCACATATCGGAGGTAATGATTATGTTATGTCCACATCTTCATCTCGGTCTGTGATACTATTAAAATTGATATAATACATTATCAATATTTGGAATTGATTCTTTCTATAAAAAAGACATGAATAAAATATATGTCTCGTGAGGATATTTGCTATTAGATAATATATAGTTGTAAAGAATAGTTGTTTATTGATTACGATAAATGAAAAGTGCAGCATCTATTACATGATTTCTCAAGAAGCGAACTCTAAGATATTGGTCATCCTTGCATGAAACTTCTGTATCAGCTTTTATTGGAAACTCTGCTCGGCATTCATAAGCACTATAGAAACTTAGACCTATTGTTTGAGCAATTTGTGTGTTATTTATTAAATCTATTAAATTTTCTTTAAAGATTGTTATTTTTAGTTCATCATAGAAACAGTTCTTTATTGCCAAACTGTAAAAATTTTCAAACATCCATCCATCTCTTACTTCATTGTACATAAAGTAGCATTCATCTATAATATTATTCACTTGATTGCTATAAAATATAGAATTAGATCCACCAAGAACATTGTTAATAAAATTGCAACGGAAAACTTTTGCCTGATCCAAAACTTGCATAACATATTGTTGAGATGCAACATTATTTGAAAATGTGCAATATACGATATCAGTGAAACAGCCTTCTTCATAGTACATCAATAGAAAAGTTGGTGTATTTAATGCCTTATTATGAGAACAATTAATATTTGTAAATGATTTGTTTAGTATCGACTGAATAAAAATGCAATACTGCCCTTGTGCAAATGTCATATCGTCAATGAAACTATTTTCAGAAAATATGCACTTTTCTTCAATCCCATTTTGAGGCATAATCGTAGTCATGCAAAATCCAAACCGAGTACCTTTTGATTTGAAAGCACATGCTCTATGTAGTATGAACGATCCAGTACCTTGAACAAATATGCCTGAGACTGGTTCTGCTTTGCTATAGCTAAAAATGCATTCGGAGCTTAAAAATTTAATATCTTCGAAATTTTCTAGCCAGATAGCAGTATTATTTAAGTTATTGAAGAAGCAGTTGAATGCGAAAAAGTTCTTTTCGCTAGATCCATATGATGGATTTACCCATTTTGATGGATCGCCTTTATACGGTGAGCTATAATGTTCACTCCATAATTCCAGTGGTCGATCATCATTATGGATTCGTTGGAGGAAGAATAATTGCTGAATCATACAATGTCTACGGTTTCATATTGAAAACCACAAAAAAAACAGTTTCATTCAAAGTGAATTTATAATAAAAAAATTTAAGTTTTATTTTATTTATAACCATAAAATCTATGGAAAAATCATTACAGTAAATAAGGTTAAATTGACAGTAAACATTTTTCAAAGGAGTGCTGCGGTCAAATAATGACTTTTTCGGGAAAAATTTAGATATTTATATTCTACATATAATAATCTATCTTTTAAATGGATAGAGAATGATTTTTAATTTTGTGAGAAAGGGTAATTTTTGTCAGTATCATCATAGAATGTTGTATCAACAATTGTTTGAACATGATTTTAGGCGATTTTGTTAAAAATTTCGAATCGAAGGATTTTAAAATCCAAGTTTTTTGTGTTCATTCATTTTATTTTGTAATATTGACTGCTATGTACAGGACCTCCGTCCGGAGTCTTAATTTAATGGCGAGGCACTCGCCCACTGTTTTTGCCAGGGCTGGATTACTGATGTTTTTATATCCAAATTAAGCTTTAAAAATGGAAAAACCAATAATCAACAGAATAGCAGGGATTGTGTGATATAATAGGGGAATATTTATAAAGGGAGTAAATAGCTTAATTAGGGGTTTTGATATAAAGGGGGTGTAAAAAAAAGTAGCGGGAAAATTGTTGATGAAAAGAATATGTTTTACTTATGCGTGAGAGGTCTCATCAGATTTCTCAGGCGAATTACAAGCATATGACAGGAAAACAGATCGAAATTTATTTTCGAAAAATTGATGGCGTAGTTTTAAGGCAATCTGTAAGGATGGTTACTAATGCTGTATATTGCAGAGTTTTTAGTGTAATATTAATGCATTTTCGAGAATTTAAAAATAAAATCGAAAATTTGTTATATTTAAAGCAGATTGTTTATACATCAACTAAATGATCCAGTATCAGCTATAATGATTAAAAATAATGCTACAGCAATGATATAATAGATGAAAAAAATTTACAAAATAATCGTCTTTTTTAAAATTGCGTTTTTTGGTTAAAATATTAATCTATACATATAATAAGAAACTATGTATGATAAAAGTGGATAAAATTTTCATGCGAACAACGAAAATAAAAAACTGACTTGAAAAATGGATAATTTTTCTAGCCTTAAAATATGTTTTGATTTTTTTTTTGCTTTTTGAAAAACATGCTATCTGTCATTCTTTGCTAGTCAGCCACAGCACATGGACACAAGACGAACTATATACACGCAAACACTCTGTAATTTTATAAGAAATATAATGCTTTTACTGTAATAAATGCATCACTAAGGTTGGTTCTAGTGAATCAATTCCGTAAATCTGCAATAAAACAACTTTTTTAAAACGAAAACGGATATCGAGATTTCTAGTCCCAGTAAATATTCTGAAATTAAAAAACATCAACTACATGAGTGATAAATCATCGTATAATTTTGTAATTTTGTTTGGGATATTTTTTTTTGAAATTTTTAAAATGTAATTGTTTTGACCTTAAATGAAAAGGGGGGAAACTCTTTTTCCACTTTTTCGATGACTTGCGTGTTCAGCAAACTTTTCTTCAGAATGAGTCGCGAGGA
>MRSU01001287.1:0-16146 GCA_008369845.1 Trichomonas gallinae
AAAATATCAATATCTCAGTCTATATTTCAAATTTTATTTATTTGCACAATTTTAGTGTTTTTCTCAAAATTGATTGCCAACCCTATAATTGTTCAATGAAATATGCATATAACTTGATTAATTACAGTATGGCGACTATGAAATTTTGATTTTATTTTTGCTTGTTTTCTTCTTCCTTGTTCGAGTCATTACGTGCTCATACCTCGATTATTATTATCACATGTCAATCCTTTTAGAAATAATGTGTTACCATGTTCATGCAGTCGCAAATTCGTTTTTTGAATCATTAATTCTTTAGATACAAGATCTGGGGTGTTTTAAAAGCGAGAATCAGATTAGGCATGTTAATCCATGTTCAAAACTCGCTAGGGAGCTACAAATTAAACGATTCCAAATTATTTTGAAAAATCTTCATAGTTTTAAATTTTCAGGACACAATTATTCAAAGAATACAAATATCTATTCAATATTTGAATCACAAAGATTTAGATTGCAATTAATTAAATTTCAAAAATATTTTCAAATTGTTAATAGAAAATAGCATAAATAACACGATAACTCAAAATTTAAGATACTTAGCAACCACAGCTCCCCAAACTGTAAGAATGCTCATATCTAATGCAGCACCGACACCACGGGCGCGGCAGACGTCGAATGACTCGCCCCAGAAGATCTTCTGAAGTGGGAAAGCGAAAATAGCTGCGAGGAAAGCGCAAACACCGCAAACTTCTTGCTTGACGATAAGATCTGAAATTTCGTTTCCTGTGTAAAAGTTCTTCTCAGCGTAAGCATAACCGAAGGCATCGACAACGCTACGAATTGCCCAGTTGAAGAAACCGATAGCGATTGGGCGGAAAATTCCATTGTATCTGAAGAAGATGAGATGGATTGGGAAAGTAGCAATTGTGTTCAAGATCAAGTGGGTTGGACCATAAATTGCGGCATAAGCGTAAGGCATTTCTTTTTTGAGATTCATCACTGCCTCAACTTTGGACAATAATTGGACAGAGAGGTCTCCTGTGGCTACGAACGCCATAAGGTTGAGCGAAGATAGCCAGAACTTTGGTCTTAAAAGCCAACCTGACTTTGGGTATCCTCTGTGGAGGAATTTTTGAGTTAAGTATAACAAGCTGCCAAGGATGAAGTATTTGAGCACAAACTGACCAATTTTCTGCAACTTTTCCTTATTTTCATCTTGAGTTTGTTGTTTTTGCTCTGCTTTCTTTGCTTCAGCTGGCTGAGGCTTGACTTCCTCTTCGATTTTTCCTTCTTGTTTTTGCTCTGGCTGAACTACTTCTTCAGTCATGATTTTTTTTATATACTTTTCGTATCGATTTTATGCAACCAAATAACCATTTATTATAGAAATGATGATTTTACTATTATTGATTTATTGCTTTGTGTTATCACTTTTTTACATTTTACAAAAATGTAAAAATGTAAAATTGACATAAATTATTTTGAAGAGAGCAGATTTGACTGAAATTATTTTCAACTATTTGATTTTCAAGAGATGTATATTTAATTGGAAGAACTTTCGAGGAAGAATAATTCTAAACGTATGTCAATTTAAAAATGATCAAAATACCTCTCAACATCGATCCATATCATTCAAATCCTTTCTATCCACAAACATGATCCAATATGGGACCTTTATGTTGGATCAAATATCTCACCTATCATATTCAAAAAGCCTAAATACATCAATTCTAAAGGAAATATATTCGTTTTGGGCGTTTACTTCATCAAATTTAAACCAAATGGTGTAATAAATATTACAAATCAATCGATAAATAGCACTTTAGCATCAAAATCTTATTTTTATAATTCAAGCTCCATCAAAGATGGTGGATCCATTTACATTAAAGATGGTTCTTGTGTTCAATATCGTGTTTGCAGTATTGCATCGACAATTCCTGATAAAAGTACCAATGGATGTCATTCATATATTTATACAATTAAAAAAAGCTATGTAATAGAGAGCTCTATTTCTTGTTGCCGAGGATCTTCTACTTCAATCGTTCTTTTCGGCGGAGATCATCGAATTGATTCGACAAATATCTCATATGCAAAATGCTTCTACAATGCTGCATATTCATGTTTAAACAATCCATCTTCTCATCGAATTAATTATACTTCAATTGTTAATAACACTGCTGATTCACAGTGCATTATGTATCATTACACTAGCAATCAGTTTGTATTTAGCTGCAATGTAATTAAGAATACTCATACCAGAAAGGATAATGACTGGGGAATCATTTATAATTATATGTGTAATCTTCGAATCAGTATGTGCTCTTTTTCACAAAATTCAGCTTTTTCTTTGATATATACTGATGTTAATTCTATTACTGCAGATAAGTGTTTTATTGATTATAATAAAGTTGTGACAACCAATCAAGGCACTGTTAGTCTTCAAACTACGAAAAAGTTAGTTCTCAATATTCCATTAATTTCAACTGATAATTGTGATGCAGATTTTCTAAACTTACTTCATTTTGAAATATCATATTATTATTCGTTTAACCATGAATTATCTATAATATTATTTACTTTATTGATTTGCTGTAATAGAAAATAAATATTTGTTGTTCAGAGTGATTTTTTTTTTTTTGACAAATCTTTTTGCATCAAGTTAAATATCAACAATTATATAATAAATATCATCAATAACAATAACGAAGTTTCCCCTTTTTGTTTAGAATATGTAAACCCATTTCCATGGTTTTGATTTTACCATTGAGAGAGTTACAGGTATTTTCATTGTTTGCATTTGCTGCTTTAGCCTTTTCATTTTCTTCTTTTAGTTTAGCTACCATGGTTTTCAGTTCCTGAATTTCTCCTTGCAAAGACGAAATATCTAATGTGTTAGTATTATTCTGCTGCAATTGATCAATTTCATTTTCTTTCTTTTGTTTTTCGATTTCTAATTACGTTTGGTTTTTCAGTGTTAATGTTATTTGTTTTTAGTTCTAGTTTTTCTTTCAAGTTTTTGATTTATTCATCTTTTTCATACTTATTATATTTTGCTTCCCTGGGATATTCTTAGTGCTTCTATTCCAGCATCTTTCTGCATTAATTCTCTAAAGATTATATCTGAACTGGAGTGTTCTATATCATGTGAAGACAAAGAATTATTTAGATTCAGATTTTTCTTTGATATTGCGCTTTACGTTTGTTCACACAAGCTTATTGATGTCTCACTCGAAGAATTTTAGTTTGTAATGTTATTTGTTTCATAATATCTTTTCTTTGTTTTAATTTTATATATAAACAAGCAAATATTTGCGTTTAATAAATATATTAAATATTAATGTTTTGTATAATATAAATCTATTTTATAATATTAATTAAAGCTGCCTTAACTTACCGTAGAGTTCAAATGCACTCAAACTCAACTCGAACTGATTGTTAGACTGAGAAGAAGCATAATTTTCTAGCAATATAAGCTTAACAAATCTAATTGGTCCGGTTTCTGGCAATTGAAAAGTAATTATAGGATATTGAGTATTCATCTCTTGGCATTTGTTAACTTCATGAACAGTAATAAAGTTCACACCATCATTGGAGACCTCAATTCTCCACGATTTTGGCTGATGGAATGAAAGTCGATTTGCTGGTGATGCTAATGTATAGGCTTGAAGACACAAAACATATCCTTTCAGTTCTATCATGCACCAAGCGTTTTCCTTTGTACATCTATTGATAGAAAGATCAAAATTATCCCACCAAGATGTTTTTGTTTCATCGTAATCGAAAATGTTGCCGATTTTCTTCACTTTTGTACCTCCTCCAGTTGCTATAACTGCATCTGTGTAATTTGAGCCTAATTGATTCTTAATATATGAAATTACGCCATTTAAACGATAATCTGGTTCATATGATAAATCTATGTATGATTCTTCTCTATTTTTATCGTTGAATTCATCCTCTTCTTCCATTTGATGCTGAATTTCTTCAATACTTGGAGGAACAACTTGAACTATTGGCTGATTCAGCTGGATAGGCTCGGATTGTGGCTCAATAACTTGCTCCGCAGTTTGTTGTTGACTTTCATCGTTTGAAGAGTTCTCTTCATCTTCAGATGGTTCTAAAACTTCATCTGGGTTAACTTCCATTGTTAATCTTTCATCAAGCTCCTGCCAAACAAATGGATCAATTGAGTCTTGTGAAAGGATGTCGACTAAGTGCTTCATATGATGTCTTCTAAGTTTTGAGAATATAACATGACCAAATAAGCGAATGTATTGTCTTCCTTTAACATTAACTAAGTTTTCGATCCACTCAAACAGCTCGGTTTCCGATGAAACTTTGAAGCCATCAATTTGAATAATTGTATCTAAAATCTCTACAGACAAGTCCATCGTTTCGTTGATGTGACTAAACGAATCCCAGTTTGCGGCTATAAACAAAGCTGGTTTTTCGTAATCAACACCGTGATCAAATAATAATTGGCAGTATTCTAATGCATTTTTATCAGTAATTTCAGGGATAGCGTATTTTCCAGCTTCATTGATAAGATATGGTATATCTAAAATTAAACCAATGTTATATAACAAGATAGAATTTTCGATACTTAATTCGATATTGCAGCCATTCAATAAATCAATGAATAATGAGAAATTTTCGAACGGATCTTTGAGTTTTTCGAATTTATAACTATTAATGCTTGGATTTTGCTGATATTGCTGTTGAATTTCGCCAGATATTGCTAGAATTTGAATTAAATTGCATTGGTACGTAGCATCACCTATTATAAACGTGAAATCTGATGGCAGGGGATAATAAGCAATGCTGTCTAAGGTAAATTTCTTATTCATTATGTTTTTGTTGTTTACATAACAAAAACATTGAATTTACAAAACAAATGGATTATTTACATGTCAAAATATGTAAAAAGGTTATTTCGCCTTATTTAAATTTTGCTATTAATACCAAGCGTGACTGAATTTGGCAACTATTTTCTCATTTCTAATGGTATAAATTCGATATTACACAGGTGTAAATCATACAAACCAACATATGAATTCTGATTAATAAAAATTATTTTTCCAAACGTTAAAAACGAACTTTAATGATGTAACGCTATAAGTGCATAAAATAATATAATAAATCTACTATATAATAAAGTACAAATAGAAAAATAAACTATTATCTATGGATATTTCCGAATACTTTAAGCTAGGTATGCAAATTAATCATTATTTTCATATATGGGATATAACATGTTGTAATGATTTCGACACTTCGAGGTTTTGCAATTTTGAAATTTTTTTTTATCGATTTATTTATGAGTAACTAGTATGATTAGATAGAAACTTCAAATCGGATTTAAAATGGAAGTAGAAAGAGTGCAAAATTTTTCAGTATCAGATATAGAACTCAACATCTTTATCCCAGTTAAAAGAGTCGACAGTTACAGTATTTACGCGATGTTTTAACGGCTCTTTTCCATTATCTGTAAGAGTTAAAGTATCAACTCTGGCTCCCCATGAATTTAAAACTTTTCCTGATTTAATTTCGGTAAGTAGTTCATCAATTTTTGTTTCAGGTCCTTGTAAAGCGAAATCAACACGAGAATGATTTTGTGGATTATTTGTCGCACCGGCAATTATGCCTCTTTTAATTGCTGCACGCATGAGGGTCTGTCTAAACATAACATTTTGCACCCAACCTGTTACATATCCATAAACACTCTTTGTGCTCATGTGATTTAATTATTTTTGACATATATTTTTTACATGACAAACTTAACTGTGGAATAATTTTTACATGGCAAATATTTTTTATGGAATAATTTTTACATGACAAATGTCATTTTCAGATGTTTTTTGCTCTCATTTTATGTATTCGCGCTGATGACAGTGTAGCGGCTACAATTGATGGAAAAGACTACACTGGTGCATCATTCACCGAAATCATTCGAAATTCTGGACTTGACGTTTCGAAAATTCAATCGATAAAAATTACAAAAGGAATTTTCCAATATAATGAATTGAACTCGTCATCATACACATCATTAACAAATCTTGACATTAATCACGATAGCGCTTCTGGTTATATTCCAGATTATTATTTCGCAAATCATTCTACAATACAAAATGTATCAATTCCAGGTGCAGAAACCATTGGAAGCTACGCATTTTATAATTGCAGCAATCTTGTATCTGGAATATTTACAGATTCTAAAGTTGTATCCGAATTCGCATTTTCAACAAGCAACAATCTCGAAAATCTCGATGTAAATAACGTAGAAACATTAAATCCATATTGCTTTGCTTACACAAAACTGAAATCAATGAATTTGCAAAAATTAACGAAGCAAAATATTGTCAATGATACGGCAGGATATTTTTACAAATGCACATCGCTCGAAAGCTTCACATGTCCTAATATTCAAGAAATAGCTCCAGAAATGTTCGCATTATGTGAGA
The DNA here is from genome assembly GCA_008369845.1 of Trichomonas gallinae. Taxonomy (NCBI): domain Eukaryota; phylum Parabasalia; order Trichomonadida; family Trichomonadidae; genus Trichomonas; species Trichomonas gallinae. The sequence continues at coordinate 6,438 of MRSU01001287.1, forward strand.
AGTTAACGAAATTAGATGTTCCTTTAGTAACAGTGATTAATAAGAGCGGATTATCAAATACTCCTAAATTCGAAGTTTTCAATCACGCTGATATTGTATCAATTAAAGATTATGGTTTGTATGGGACAATGATGGAGCAAGTCTCTTTCCCTTCATTGAAAGAAATAGGCATAGCTGCATTCGGAAGTTCGCAATTGACATCAATTGAATTCCCGTTAATTGAAGTTTTGGAAGAGGCAGCTTTTGCAAGATGCAGCAGTTTAAGGACAATTAATCTCCCAGCATTGAAAGTACTGCATCCAATGGTATTCATGCAGACAGATGTTGTTGAAGTTAATCTTCCGAATTTGGAGACAGTGATTTCATATGGTAGCAAAGGCGATTATTTCAATGGATGCAAGAAACTTAGAAAATTCACTGCCAAAAAACTTACTTCAATTTTAGAATCAGCTTTCATGCATTGTGAAGAATTGGTTGAAGTCAACTGCCCATCTGTTACTCTTATTGGTGTCAACGCTTTCTACTTTTGCTTAAAATTGTCCACATTCACTTTCGGTGATATTACAGAAATCGGAAATTCCGGTTTCACTAATTGTCTCCAAATTACTGAAATATCATTCCCTAAGTGTGTAAGAGTTAACGCATCCGTATTTTCAAAATGTACTGGATTATTTAATGTCACTCTTCCTGAATGCTTGTCTATTGGTGTCCATTGTTTCGAAGAATGCTCAAGACTTAAAAATGTATCAGTTCCTAAATTAACACAAATTCCAGATTTTGCATTTTCTAATTCATATCAATTAGCAAACATTGAGTGCCCTCTTATTACATATGTTGGTATATCTGGATTTGACGGATGTTCATCACTTACTAAAATCAATTTCCCAAAACTTGTCGAAATCAAAGATACAGCATTTCAATCTTGCCGCTTATTAACTGAAGCAATTCTTCCATCAGTGACAAAATTAAATTCAAGCGCATTCATATCATGCAATTCACTGATTAACTTATCAATGCCAAATCTTGAGAAAATTGAAGATTCTGTTTTCAAGTTCTGCAAAGCTTTGGTAAATGTTTCAATTCCAAAAGTTAAAATCGTTCCTTCTTATGCATTCATGTGCTGCTTCAATCTAACGTATATTGATATAACTGAAGCAAGAGAAATTGCCGAGCGCGCTTTCTATCAATGCGAAAAATTAGAAGCATTTAATATGCCAAACATTATATCTATAGGCGCTGAAGCATTTTCTCAATGCACTAACTTGAGAATGGTTTCATTAGATATGTGCATTAAAATACAAGCTAAAGCATTTAAAGGATGCAAGAATCTAACATCTGTCCACATGCTAAATCTTGCTGAAGCGTTCGATGAAGTTTTCGCTGACTGTAATTGTTTAGAAAAAGCTGAAATTCCATCAGTTGTTACTCTAGGGTTAAACGCTTTCGAGAACTCTGGCCTCGAAAGAATTGAGCTTAATAAAATAGAAACAATTGGATCCAATATATTCAAGAATTGCAAGAATTTAATCAGGGTTGAATTGAAAGCATGTAAGACAATTGAAGGAAATGACCATTTTACCGGATGTTCAAAATTAGAGTATGTCGATCTTATATCATTAGTTAATGTTTCAACTGCACCAATATTTAAAGGTTGCACTAAAATGAACAAGCTTCTTCTCGGATCAAAAATGGCCCAAACCTTCTCGAATGATGTTTTCGAGGATTGTTTGCTAAATAGAGGATTCACAATCGAGCTTCCTAATAAAAATGATTGGCTCAATTACGCAGAAAACTGCACTGTAAATAGCAAATTCGAATATGTTTGGCTAGGTTACAATACACACATGAAAAATTCACATTTGATATTTAGGAATATTTATCTTCCTATTATTCTTACATCAGCTATTGTATTTGTCATAATTATTATCATTGTAATTGTTATAATCAGACGTAGAAGATCCAAAGAGAATTTTGAAACAATGTCTTTGGTTTCTACAACACTTTTAGCGTAAATATATCTATAATTTTTATTTATTTTTATAACTTTGAATTTTATGCAAAATTTATTTATCTATGCAAATGCTTATTGAAATATCATTGGTCAAAATATATAATACTCTCAATCAAAAATATTGTGCAAAATAATCAATCGAGAAGATGTAAAATACATGAATATTTTGAATTAATGGTTAATACAAATTATGAATTCATGTTTTGTTTCGAATGAGTGTTCAAATTTGATCGGATTTTTAAAAGCCATTAACTGGTGTTGAAATGTTTAAGATGAATGCTATTGATTTTAATCAACTTTGAGCTGCATTTCCCGAGTTATAAAATGAAAAATTTTTATGATCAGAATTATCGGAAATTCGTAATATTCATGGGCAACTTGGACTGAAAATGAATCGTTTAATGTCTAAATTGATGTTATCAAACGGAAAAAATAATATTATTTTTTCAGCCGAAAAGTCTGAAAAGTAGAGGAAAAAGAATGCATTAAGTAATTGCAATATGCAAAGTTCCTTTAACAAACAAATTTTACTCATATTTAAATTCATTCTATATCTGATTCTAGCAGAATCATTTATCGGAAATTGTATTAGTTGATAATTGCACAAAACTCGTCGAAATCTATAGTATCATCATGATTTGCATCTAAAGCACGAATAGTTGCGAAAGCATCTGATTGTGTAACATTTTTACCCATTTGTCTGCCTAGAGTAACAACCTCGTTGACATCCAAGCGGCCATTTCCGTCTTTATCGCAGAAATCAAAAATTTTGCGTAAAATTTCTGTTTCAGAAAGTTGGCACATTTCTGTGCAAAACTGTATATATTCGTCGAGTTGAATGTATTGATCCTTGTTAGAGTCGTATGTTTCAAATAAAATGATAACCATTAATCTTTCGAGCTCCATTCCTTCTTCTTCAAGGATTTGAGCAACAGCTTCCCTACTCAGGGCGCCTGTGTTATTGATATCAAGTTCCTCGAAGCGCATCCTAAACTTCTGTATCTTTGATTCGGAAAGGCTTCCTGACATATTATTTGTCACTTTTAACAATGTAACGTAATGATCCAACACTAGTTTTTCTGGCTCATTTTTTAAATATAGAGTGTTGTAACAACACTCATCCTAACCATCAAACAAAATAAGAGTTTGCAACGTCTTGTAATTATTCCAGATCGAAAAATAGGTTTTAGCTAAAACCAATAGTATAGGAAAATGCAGAAAGAAAAATTACTTCAAGACATCATATCCACAATATAAAAAAGCAGAGAAATTTACAAGATTTTTTTTGTTTTTAATACAAAAATAATAAATGTTTAATCGTTTAAATCAATGGGGACAAATTCCTCAAAAAGGATATTGATTTGAGTGAAATCAACACTAAGACCTATAAGTTTCATAATATCGTTCCATGTATTTGTGAACCATATAATTGTGCCTGCAACAACAGGAACTACATAGCTTGAAATTACTGATGAATATTGTTTGATTTCAGCAGACTTCAATGCAGTCATGATTTGGTTCCATGGAATATTTGCAACAATATTTTGGCAATACGTGGGTAAAGACTTGATCGCAGGCATCACAGGTCCCAACCCAAAGTACCACCAAGTGAAGTATATTGTTCCTGCAATCAATGCAGCAATGAGTGCACGAACTATCCATTTCTTTTTTGATTTTTCTTCAAGAAGTCTGATGTATACATTTTTCACGGTTACAAATTTGTCAATTATATCATTTGTGTACCTTCTAATTTTCTCCAATTCTTCTTGTTTCAATACGAGTTGATTTATGTAATTATTTAAATCTTGTCTTAATGTATGTACACATACATTAATTAGAAGAGTGCTTTCTGTATTTATATCATTGAGCATTTCAACTCTTGCTTCATTTGCCATTTCGCCAATGCGACGAGAAATTTCATTCATTGCGTTTTCTTCTGCTATTTTTTCAGCCTGTCTATTTTGAGCCAATAATATTTGATTTTGTGCCCTCTCATGCAACATGTTTGCTCTGTTCCGATATCTTTGTAATATTGTTTGGATCTTTTGATTTATCAGATCTCTTACTCTTTGAGTTGGACGAAATTGGTTGCAGTAATCTTCTAAAGATGCATTATAATCATTTATTACAAGTTCAATATTAGCAATGTTCTCTAAAATTCTATGATGATATATTAGATTGTAAAGCTCGTTTGACATTGTGTCAAGTAATCCCTTGTATACTCCATATTCATCTGGACTTGATGCTTTGAAAATTTCGTCAGGTACTATTATGAGAGGATTGTTCAATTGGTTGATAAAAGCATTAATGTCATTTCTAAAAAATCTTGTTGCATTTTCTAATATTTTTTGATAGAGATATGTAGCAGTTCTTGTGTCATACTGGACTATATCAAAATCAATGCCTGCATCACGAAGTTCATTTGATATTTGCGAAGTATTACATTGATTAATGATTTCTTCAATAGGAGACTGATCATCAGTGTTATAGCCTGTTATGTTTACTATTAATCTCATATTTTGGGCGATTCCATAAATGTATCCAATTATTGGTAAGAGCGATAAATTTGTAAAAGATTGTTGAAAGAAAACAATAACGGACGATAATGACAAGATTGGTGTGAGAAACATTAACAAATTCTCTGTTTTAAGTGAATCGCATGTAAATCCTTGCGTGTCAATAATAAATAAATGCTCATTTATAGGATTCGCAAATATGCTATGCCTTCTTGCAATATCATTGTGTCTTCCAATGTAGGAAATAGAAGCACCTATTGTGGTATTATTATTAATGCCCGAGAATTGTGTCGCAATTTCTGACTTCTTTGATTTTGATGTTCCTACAAGTGTAATGATCGAAAATGATTCGTCATTTGTGTTCGTCTCGATGAAATTCCTCAATGCTTCATTATCAATTTGCAATTCATCATTTTCTTCATAGAGGAACAATAAAGACATTTTTAAAAATGAACTGATTTTTTTTTCCAACATTTTACAAATGAAAATAAATCTCCAGCAATTATTTTTGTTAATATAAAATTATTTTTTAACATCTAGATTAAATCATGCATGAAAATTTTAATTCGCCTACTCATCATTAATTTTGTGAATTTGAATTGATCACATCATTTTTTGATTTTTTACTTCATTTTTATTCATGATGATGAAACAAAACATTGTTCATATGAGGGAAGATCAAATCATCTATATCGATGCTAATGCAATAAAAGAATTCATTGAAGCACATTCTCGTCAAGAAAAATTTGCTTTAATTTTGTTCATAGGACAATCAGTTGGGAAATCCACACTGATACAAGAGCTATCAGGCGTTGAACAGGAAATTGGAGATATTTATCACTCAAAGACTACAGGAGCTGTTATTACGTATGCTGGAAAGGTCTCTGAAATTTACAACCGACTAAATGCAAAATCCCAAAATGTTTTTAATCCAAACTTAAATATTTATTTCATTGAGACAGAAGCAATATATGGATCATGTCCAAATGAAATTGTCGCAAAAATAATATTGCCATTCTGTCCTTTGTCAGGGAGAATAATAACATGCATTGACAAAAATGAAATTACATCAAATGCACATTTTCTATCATTGCTCAACAAACATCTTTTCTCACGCTATTTCATAAGAGAAGAAAATCAATATTTTAGAAGAAAGTTAACATTATTCATTAGAGATATACCTAATAATGACGATGAAAATGTATCATATGAAGAATCAGCTACAAATTTAATGAATGATTTTTGCCGTAGTGATCTTATTAAAACATATGAACGAGAAGGATTCATTCCTAATGTTGTTTCCGGCGGTAAATTCACAGATAATCATCATCGAAGCAAGAATTTAATTGCGTTGTTCAATGATATTATTTCAAACATCGATCAAAATGTAATCTTTAATTCTCCAAAAGATTTATCAGCACATATCAAATGTCTTGAACAATCAAATGAATTTTTCATCAAATTTTGTGGATTAAATCAAAGCAAAGTTTTGACAGAAGCTGCTGAAACAATAGCATCAAAATTTACAAGAAGATTATCGGAATCCCCCAATTTGATAACATTCCAAGAATTACAAAATCATAGAGATGAAGTAATTCGTGAATTCGATGAGGTTGCTGAACGAAATGGAATCCATCCTGTTAAAACATCAATTCCCCGACGTATTTTAAGCAACAAAATCAATCAAACCTATACTGAATACATGAATATGAATAATTTAATTGATATCATTCATAGATCAATACATATTCAAGGATTTTTTGATCAATTATCGACATTTGTTCAACAAAAAGCACAGAATACAGCAAATTATATTTTCTCAACTATCAATTCAAAAACATGTTTCTTTTCAGAATACAGAGCATCAATTGACAATGAAATTAACAATTCTAAAAATCAATGCATCCAGATCATAAATAATCTTAATAACGAGGAAAAAACTATTATAGCTAATGACATAAACTCTATTTTCAATTTCCTCAGTCAATATCCAACTTTTACACTGATAAGAGAACATGGAGTTATTTCATCAATTATAAGATATTTTAATGATGCTCCTGATACTAATCCAGTTAAAATAATACCAAATGTCAGGAGAGTAGAATGTTTCATGAACACTTACTCAAAAAAGTATCAATCGATCAACATCATGAATCGAAATTATTTAATTTTATTAAGAAATCATCCAAAAGAACGAAAATACTTCGACATTGTCAACAATCTTCGTCAGAACAATATCCCAGACGATATAATAAATTACATCATATCTCAAGAGGATCCATATAATTTTAACTTCAACAATTATGAATTGATCGGATTTGACTGAAATAATTCATTTGAATTACTATTATATTTATTAAAATTTATTTATTAAAGATAGAAAGAGTTTTTTTTTTTAAATTGCACAATGATAGCTAAGGAATAAAGATGATAAAACTAACATTCGCTCTGATTTTGATGAACCTGTAAACAATAACTTATATCAAGAAGCTTACAATCTGCATTATAAATGATTTCTCAGTTATTATTATTTGTTTTGCGAATTATGAATTACATTGCATCGTGTAATATAATGATTGTTACTATCATGATACATTAGACTAGACTAAATAGATGCTGTACAAGCAAAAGAGCAATCATGTTTGAAATTTGAATCAGAGGACTTCAACTCTCAATTTTGTAATTATTCAATTTCATCATTAATGATATAAATTAAGGCAAGATCCAAATTCCAAAGAATTCGCTTTAAAATCATATTCGTAATTTTCTTTCAAAATTCAAATTCAAAATCAAATGATCAGTGAATTAATGCTTCTTAGTATGAGTTTTAAATATTTCATTAGGGTTGTGCGAATTCTCTCTTTTTAGCAGCGAACGAAATGCGAGGCTGAATATCCTTAAAATATCTGTAATACCCTGCAAATATAAGGCAACTCCTTTAATTTGTATTAGCCCCTTTTTATTTAATTATTCCCCTATTTTAGCTAATATAGGGGACTCCAAAACCCCTTTCTATGCTTTTCTACCCCTCTTTAATAAGGACTCCCCCTCAATTGTTCAAAAATGAATTGTGATTGCAACATCGCGTTACTTTTCGACACGATGTCACTTTTCGCGAGCGAACCCCGAATCAGCGAATCCTTCACTAAACGGCCAGTTCGCACATCCCTACATAGTAGAGATGATATGTTTCAGAGGAATCGTGAATGTATTAACATCACTAAATCTGAACGATTGAATTTGGTGTTTAATGGAACTGTCAAAAGATATTTTGCTCAAAAATAACATACAAGGTCAAGACTTTGTCAAAGTTTGTTCCACTTATAGAAAATATATTAATTCTAACATTCTTTTTATTATTCCACTAAACTTATCATAGTTTTATCTAATAAACATCAACAGGGCGTGAATGCCTAATATAATATAATTTCATAGACTTAATGAATAGTGTGATATGCATAGTTTTGAATATTTCTAAAGAATAAATAAAAATTTTAATTAACATATAACAATAAGATAAATCATGGTCAAATGTGATTATACATCAACTGGTTTCTTGTTACCTAATATGGGAACTTTCAGTTTATGCTTCAGATAAATATCTGAATTAAATCTTTTACCACTAAGCTGTAGTTTTGGCATTTTAATTTGTACAAGACCAAAAATCTTCTGCAAATTTTCGAGTGTTGGTCTGTTAGAAGGTGTTTTGTCCAATAAGGAAATAATTGTTTGCCCGTATAACAATTCAGGCTGAGACTTAATGAATTCGATTGCTTTTATGCGTTTTTCTTCATAATCTTCCATGCTTTTGAACTCTTTCCAAGGATATGTCCCTGTTACCATGTGATATAAGACAATTCCAAATGAAAATAAGTCTGCTGCTCTTCCATTGAAAGGTTGATCGATATATATTTCCGGTGCAGGGTAATTGTTCGATATTTGAGATTTTGAAATTGTCAAGTTGATATCAACAGTTGAATTTTCGAAATCAACTATCTTAATAAGTCCATTTCTGTCAAAGTGGAGATTTTTAGGCGTCAAACCGCCTAAAAATACGCCATTTGAGTGCAATGCCTCAAGAGCTGAAAGTATTTGTAGTGAATACATTTGAATTTCTTCTTTAGGTAGCATCTTTTGATCCTCAAGGTTGTTTTCACAGTACAACTCGTGAACAATGTAATAAAAATTTTGATCAGAAAAATAAGAAACGAGTTTCACAATGTTTTTATGGCGTACTGCTGTAAGAATTTCGATCTGTGTCCTAAACGATTCCTGATCTTTTAATATTGTGCAACCAAAAAGTGTTTTATATGGCTCCATTTTAACTTCAAGCATTGATACTTTGTCATTCTCATATACTACTCTGTTGATTTCGAAACCATGATGATCCAATAAGCTATGTGCAGTAGAAAAGAGACTATGCATTAGAATTTTTGTTTGTTCTCAAAATTTTCCGAAATTTGTATGAACTACGATTAAAAATTTTTGTAAAATAATGTAATACATTTGAAACAGTTAAACAATCATTAGAATATATTTTAAAGTTTTGATAACACTTTCAAAAATTATTAAGTTTATGAGAGGTTTGACTCAGAATTCATTTTATTAGGCATTCAAAAATGTTTTTGGTTTTAAAAATATCAAAATAATGTGTGTATCTCTTTGACTGTTGATCTGATGCTTTGAATTTAGAAGGAATTCACAATTTTTGAAAAGATAATTGAAAATGTAAAATGAGGCATTATTAATTGGTATATCTATATAATAAAAATTGCCAAAATCAAAAAACGTATTACACAGAAAAACTGCGAGCATTTTTATTCAAATTTCGTTTCGAATTTTGATGATACTAATATGCTCAATATGCATTCTAAATTTTTGTACATTGAATTTATTTAGCTTCAAATCGAATTATTTATTATCAAACATGCAGCAAAATGTATATAAATCCCAAATATCAGGTTTTTATAAATTTAATCCATTGTTTCAAAATCATTATTGTTAGAACCGTTCTTGGAACTGAATTCCGGAGATTAATGCAGTCAATTCCAGAAGCATATCTCATGATGCTATTAGAAAAAGGGGGGAAACTCTTTTTCCTTTTTCTCGATGACTTGCGTGTTCAGCAAACTTTTCTTCAGAATGAGTCGCGAGGATTTTATTGCTGCCAACATACTCACCA
>MRSU01001311.1:0-10641 GCA_008369845.1 Trichomonas gallinae
TCAAAAATTATTTCTTCATCTTTGATGTTTTTTGAAATTATTGATGAGTATATATTTTCTCCGGGAGAATTAACAATGCTGCAATTTTCCATTACAATCTTATTTCGATTGTTAATATAATATTTTTCTTTGGAATTTATTTCATTATCAACAAAATTACAATTGTAAATGATATAAATTCCACTATTTAGAATAAATTCATTTTCACATTTATTTGAAATCACATTACAAAATTTCTGTGTGAACTCATCACCATCATCAACATGAATTGATGTATTTAGAACAGCAGAGTTTTCATCATATGAGCAAAATTTCATAACACTCCCTTTATATGGCCTGCTTATATGAAAAATACACTTTGCATTAGACAAACATTTACTCACATTCAAACTATCCAAATTAAAAACAGTATCAGCAACATGGAATGGGGCAAAACTCAAAGGCGAGTTATTATTAGCAATTGACACCAAAATCATGTCACTTTTATCACCAGGGTGATTTACAACATAAGAATGTGAGCCAGTCCAACCAGATCCAGAGCTGCAATTCATAGAACAGACTCTGTTTTGTATCAAGCTTCCATGGTTATTATATCGACCGTATGATATGGCACCACCATGGAAATGTTTCTGAGAGCAATTCATGAAGCTAGTGTCCTCGACAAGTACTCTCGTTTCTGGATCAGGCGTTCTAAATGTTATGGCACCATCTGTGGTTAAATTAAGGAAAACAGAAAATTTAATATAAAATTTTGTTCCTTCGAAAATGGGTATTGATGTTATTATAATTCCCATGTAGTTAGTCTTTAATTCATAAAAATCACCCCAAGACTGATGCATTTTCAAAATCGGTGTCTAATTGGATATATTGGCATTTGAAATGACAAATTTTGCCACGTAAATTTTCTATGTCATTTTTTTACTTTTTTCTTTGATTCTATTTTTAATAAATTATTTTCATAAAATTGATTTACCTAATTCATACAATCAATCAAACACGAGTGATCTACAACTATTTAACATATTCTCTCATTTTTAAATATATTTATTATGAATTATAAGATCTCTATATTCTAATAATATTATACAGAACTTATACTTATTGATTATATCATATATTAATGTTGTTGTTTGTTTTGAAATTATGTGTTAATAATTTAATTTAAAGAAATACCGATAACATAATGGATGGGTATTTTTGGTATAGATTTCACAGAGCCAATTTATTTCTTCCTTGGCGCTGCTTGAGGCTTTTTGGATAAACCTTTCTTTGGCGGCAACTGGCCTTTCTTTGGCTTTGCTTTGCCAGCATTAGCGTTTTGTTTCTCGTTATTCGGCTTCTTCCATATGCGGAACAGAATGTAGAACAAAACTGAATGAATAACGACACCAAAAATTATAGTGATATAAAGCAAACTATTCTCTGCAAAGTGACGCTTAAAGTCAAACTTTACTGGTGGAGAAGGTGGGGCGAGATTAAACCTGAATCCACTCCAAACCTCATCAGCATTACGTAATAACAAAAATTCCATTGTTGTGTTTGTGACCAAGCCATTGAAATCATATTTCATATCTTCTGATGTAGATGAGAAGATGAATTCATTGTGAGAAGTGTAATTGAAAATAACATGAGACCAATATTGATATTTTCCTTTGATTTCTAGGAACAATTGGTATTCATCGTACTGTGAAATCTTTTGAAGATAAAATCTGCGCGGAATGAAAGAATAATTTGTTTGCGAAAGATATCCGAACGTCTTTAATCCCTTTTCTGCGAATTGAAGTGTGATGGGAACCTCATCATACGATTCTGACGTGTAAAAACCATCCCACTTTCCAACAAAGCGAAGGCCTAATATTAGTGATATCATTTTTGACAAATTTATTTCAAACAAAATATTTTACTTGCCAAAATAACGTTTTACACGTCAAAATATTTACATTATATATCAAATTTATTTCAAACAAAATATTTTACTTGTCAAATTGTTAACGTATCATTTTCCAAAGTGTATTTACCCATATAGGTGACATTTTGGAGAACAATATTTGGATATTTGGAATTGCTATTTAATAAAGTATCTATTAAAGGAATTGCGAATTTTCTGCCAAAATTTAATTTCAAAAAATATATTTTTAAAGCATTTTAAAAATTATTCTTAGTCATCATATGAAAACTAAAGCCGCATTCACATTTTACTAATAAAATATAGTTTTTTGTTGCATTTATTTTTCATTAAAACATTTTTTTTTTAATTCAATATTCTATAGCAGACATATGATTCCATCATTCCATATAATATATATATGGATTGGAAAGAAACATGTCATTGGGTTCGAATTATTGTGAAATACACTCAAGATCGAGACGTGATATTTTGATCTAATAAGGCTAATCTGCATTTTATTGAATTGATTACTATGTTGTATTTGACATAAAAGTGACATTTTTCAAACAGGTATCTGTTATTATGGCTGATTTCATATGATATAACATATGAATCTAATGATGAAAGAGTCATCATTGGTGTTACAGATACGAAAACACTTGAAATTCCAACAAAAGTTGAAAGGATAAAAAACTCTGTTGCTGTAAATCACGCTATTAATGATCAAATTCTCTCAAATCTTCGAAATATACTCGAACAAATCATATTTCCTATTGGAAGTAATATTATATCCCTAGGAGTTGGAACATTTTACAAATTTTCCAGATTAACAAGTGTTGATTTATCCAATTGCAACAAATTACAATCAATCGATATAGCAACTTTCGCTGAAAGTTCTTTGTCATCAATTATTTTCCCAGAAGTACTTCAATCAATAGATATCGCAGCATTTTATTCTACGAAACTAGAAACAGTTAATATTCCTTCTTCTGTCAAAACTATTGCAGGTTATTACAAAGGAAGTTTTTATTATTCAGGCCCATTCGAAAATTGTAAAAATTTGAAATCATTCGAAATAAATCAAAATAGTCAATTAAGAAATCTTGGTCCATTGTTTATAAGACTTACTCAAATTGAAGAAATTTTTCTTCCTGAGAATCTAGCTGCAACATGGGGAAGTTTTTCCGAAGTTTATTCGTTGAAAAAGATCAAATTACATGAATCAAACAAAAATTATAAAATATATGATTCATGTTTATATTCATATGATTTCACAACTTTTTATTGGTCTCCATTTATATATGATAAAGGAATCAGTTTTCATCCATTTACAAAAACAATAGCCAAATTTTCTTTTGTTGGTTCAAATTATACATATGACATCATAGTTCCAAGCAGTGTTTCAAGAATTGGAGATTACTGCTTTTATTATTGCAGAGTTCCAAAAATAATTTTTGAAAAATCATTATCATTTAGTTCACCACCTTTCGAAGGAACAACATCAACTATTATTTTGCCGAATGATTTAACAATAATTAGACATAGAATGTTTCAACGGTACTACGGAACATCATTGGAACTGCCAAGTGATTTACTTGAAATTCAAAATGAAGCATTTTGGAGCTGCTTATATTTGAGAACTTTAACATTTTATAGAAGCAATAAACAATGCATTAATATCAGATCGGGCGCATTCAAAAACATACCAATGCTAGATAAAATTGTTGCAGATGCAAATATTTCTAACAAAATGACAATAGAACTCCAGGCATTTCAAGAATGCCCCCTGCTAATAGGAATCTATTTTGTTTACAATCTTTCATATTTTAAACAAAGTGAGTGTGACGTGAAATGTAAAACATGCAACCAGGTTCACTACAATCAATTCGATAAAATATTATATTTCCAAGTTTTCGTACTAATATATATATAAACATAAAAATCTTCAGACATTTGAAATGAAAGATGTAATTGAGAATTTTTTTACTCATATTATGGGCTGTTCATAATTATATTTGCAAGAAATCAATAGTATATTCGGATTTAGAGACATGAATAACTATGATTAGCTATGTTTTATTGTCACTTTTATATCCAAAATATAATTGAGGAAAGTTAATAATAACAATTCTCATAAGTAAGAAATAGATATACGGACTAAGAAAACATTTCTATCTTTATCAAACAAAAATAACAATATTATAACATATTTCATGAATCAATTCTTGCGTAGAATAATATATAAGCATTTCTAGAGTGTGCTTCATTGTCAGTGCACTTTGTGACTGTACTATCATTGAAGAAATACCACTGATCTCCAACTAACGCGTGAGCAGTGTAGTGCCCGCTTCCTATCCATCCGTGATGTTCGCTAACAGCAACAAGTTTGTATGAAGTCGATCCACTCTTAGGACCAATAATCCAACGGCTCATGTCAAGAACATCAGGATACTGAATTTCTGTTTCAGTCTTTGTGAAATATCCACCAGATTGGGCAAATCTCTTCAGATGTATAATCAATATCTGAGGAGCTTTCCAAACATCCATTTTCTTGCTTGCCTGGACGAATTTCCTGCATTTCGGGCAGTACCATTCGTTCTGATCATCGAGAGTTAACTCTTCTGCAAACATATCCAGGCATCTTTCTACAGAGAATGACTTTTCTTCTTCAGGAGGTTCGACATCTTTGATTCGCGGTGGAACGAAAAGGGAATATTTAAATCCGGCTTCTTTCGTCATCCACGTTGGATTTACAATGACATCTACGCATCTCGTAGTTAAACAAGTCATTCTCGAGCATGGAGCAAACGTTCCGCTCTCAAATAAACCAGACCTTATAACAATCTTAAACTTCTTCTGATTATCTTTAAGCGGCCTCCAGCTTAATCGTGTTTGTTCGTTTTGGTCGTAATTGATTTGAATGTCAGGATTCTCTGGATCGAATAGATATGAAAAATAGTCTGAAATGGCGTCATTAAGCTCCTTCTCTGATGGATTTGACTTCGGAATAGGAACTAAAAACGGGCCAGCAATGAGTTTATCACCATCCCATATCCACCCTTTCTCTCTCTCTTTCAGGAAAACTGGTGCATACAATTTATCTGTTGAAGGAATCTCCAAAGCGTACATATAGTAGGTGGATGGCGTCCTGTATGGAGCTAATGAATACGTAACCTCTGTAAATTGATGATCAATGGCTGCAAAAATTATATTTAGACATCTTCCTCCTTCTGACTTTTGGATGAATCTTTTAGTCATCAGCGGTGACCATGTGTTGTCTATATTAAATTGCATGAGTTTTCTTGGCTTCTTTGGGTCTGCTGGAACAAAAATAAAACCAGGAGATAAAACTTTCTTTTGTGGAACAGGAAGAGAAAGAGACACAAATGGATCAAACACTACTGTATCTGAATGACAGTTTGGACACTTCAAATGCGATTTTAACTGGCCTTGGAAAAGATCAACAATTATTGAATCATTTCTTTGCTTGTAAACACTCCATGCTTTCACAGCTGTTTCAGCATCATCTGTTCCATCGCCTTCAACTGCTCCTGTCGTTGGTTTATTAAGGATTCTGTTTAGATCTTCGTGAATTCCATCTAAAATATATAAAAGGACTTCATGGGCGTCTTGCTGGGCATAACCATCGAAGTTTGGCGCGTGTCTAATTATAGCTTTACGCATGTCTGATGGAGTATAAGTAGGAGATTTTCCACTTTGACTGATTTGCAATAATTTGAAGAATGCTGTAGCAAGTTCACCGTTATTACTCAATGGATTCGATTGTGAAATTTCAATTTGCCATTGAGTTTTCAAAAAATATTTAATTAATGGATCAATATGCATTAAACATTGCAGCGTTGAGTTTAAAAAGCATGTATTTCCTATATTATTGAGCCCTGTCGTACCAGGAGTACATGAAACGTTTGATTGGAAAAAAGAAAATAATCCGGACTCTTCGCTCTTTTGTACAGCTCCAGTTGATAGCATAAGTTTTTGGTTATTTGTAACGGAATATTCGCATAGTAGTTTGTCGTCAATAAGTTTTTCACCGATTGTATTGTTATAATATTCGTATAAATCTAGCGATTTATCTGTAGTTTCAAAGCATTTTAGTGCTTCATCTTTGAGGTATTTAACATTTTCGTATGTAGTAACTGGAAATAGCTTTAATTGGCCTTTATATAAAACGTATATTCCAATATTCTTTGTAATTGCAACATTTTGCTTCTTTAGCGGATTGTATGCAACATGAACACCAATATCCGGGCCACCTCCGTAGTATTGCTTCAATTGGTGCCAAGTTGGCTTCGTTACTATTATATAATCAACACCTTCGACGATATCTCTGCGAAGGCGGTCATTCCTCATGAGTGCAGAGTTATCTATTTTCGGAATTTCTTGTTCCACGGGACTTTCATTATCATATCCGATTATTCTCTTAAATTCGTTGAACCATTTCAATGAAACAAGGTAGGCGTTTTGGCCGACAGTCAACTGCGTCGTTGACATCAGCTCTTTCACGCGTCTCCTTTGTTCATCCATGGAAAAATTATAAAATAAACGCTCACTTTTTTAGTTTTAAGCGAAATTTCTTCGATTTCGTAACAATTGGACACTAATACACAACTATACGCATCCTATATTTCTAAGTAAGCAAGTCTAGAAACACTATTATTTCGTATTTTTTTTTTGATTTTTTATCTTTCGATATCTATGGAAATAAGATATCTTTATTTGTATATGAGTTAGAATATATTTTATATTTCTAAGCTAACAGGGCTAGATACATTATTAATCGTAATTTTATTTTTGATTTTATATTTTGCCGATTTCTATGGCAATGTGAGATCTCTATTTATATGTTTAGTAGAGTGTATTTTATATATCCAAGTAAACAGGTCTAGATACACTAATATTTCGTAAGTTATCATTTTATTATTTTTCGATTCTTATTGCTATAAGATATCTCTATTTATATATGAAGCAGCGAATATTCTATATATACAAGCATTGATAAATTATTTTCTATCTTCAATTCTAATAATCGTTTTCATTAGAATAGGATATCTACAGATACAATGCTACAAAATATATTCTATATTACCAAGCAAAAATGTTTACATACATTATTGATTTCTCAGAGTGTTCTTTTTCAATAAATGAGCAAATAACATATGGACAACGGGGACATTGTTGCCTACATATATCCTAGAACACAAAATAAAATAACATCTTGATATATCTTTTCGAAAACAAAATTTTTGAATATTTTTCGGTATATTTAGCATTAAACAAGTAAAATATGAAATAACAATAAAATTTCATTTTTTTTTTTCGATGGGTGCTGACGAGTCGAAAGTTCGCGCATTTCTACAGAAACCTGTCGTAGAATTTATCGATAAAGGCATAAAAGAACTCCCTGACTACTGCAACATCGCACTTCCTTGCCAGGAAGTTAACTTAAAAGGAAATTTTATTCCGAACTTGCCGAAAGACATGAAAAACCTAACTAAGCTGATTCTATCCAGGAACAGTTACATGCAACTGCCTCCTGGAATCAATTCTGCTTTACTTGCATATTCGAATCTTGAAGTTCTGGACTTATCTTATAATAACTTATCGAGTATTGGAAAAATACTCAATCAAATGCCATCTCTTAGAACAGTTAACTTATTTAGCAACAAATTAACAACAATCCAATTCGAAACTTCAAAAATAGAAAACATGGACCTGGGAAACAACAATCTTACAACTTTCCCTACTTGTCCAGATACAATTACAAACTTATCTCTCGATAATAATGACCTAAATCAAGTTGAAATCACTCAAAATTTAGAAAAAATAAAGAAGATTACTCTCGCTAACAACAAAATGATCACTTTTAACATTACAAGCACTCTTCCGATTCTTTTAGTTTTAGATTTAAGTTATAATAAATTAACTGGAATTCCATCTTTAACGAACTCCACTCCTAAACTACGCATTTTAAACATCACATCCAACCTACTTCCAGACCTTCCTGAATTGCCAAGACCAATTGTCGAATTAAAAGCTTCATACAACAAATTGCGCACAATTCCTGAATGTGTTAAACAGTTATCAACAATTGGTGTTGCTGATTTTTCTCATAACTTAATTGCAGAAGTTGATCAAAATAATATTCCAACATCATTGACTCATTTACGTTTACATAATAATTGCATCGAAAATGCATCATATCCAAGCTTGATTGGTGTTGAAAAAGTCCTTTTAATGAGGAATAAATTAACAGAAATCCCGAATGTTGGCTCTCCAAACCTTGTTTCTGAGTTCTTCTTATCACAAAACTCGATAAGAACGATGAGATTACAGTCATTTTCAAAAATAGTTACAAAAATTGATTTAACAAATAATAAATTAACAGAAATTCCACGAGAATTGTTTACGCTTCCAAGTCTTACACAATTATATCTGAGCGGCAATAAATTACTTAAAATTCCATCTGCAATTGCTAATTCACAAATAATTACTTTATCTATCTCAGGAAATCCATTGAAACATTTTCCAAAAGCATTTCCACCAACATTAGAATACTTATTAGCTTCGAATTGCAACATTTCTGAAATTCCAGAAATTTTATATAAATTGGAAGATTTACAGGAGTTAGATATTTCACACAACCATATTTCTACTGTTCCACAACTTCTAACAATCAAAAAATTAATACTTACAGATAACCAAATCACAGAATTTCCAAATCAAATTCCATTAATCGAATATCTTGATGTTTCATGCAATAAAATAGCATCTATTCCTAAAGATTTACCTACCAGTTCAATTAAATATCTCGATATCAGTCATAATCAAATTTCTGAAATTTCATCCGAAATTAAATTCGCTAAACTTAGAACATTCAAGCTCCAATTCAACCCATTACAATCACAGATTAATCTCGAAAACTTCCCTGTAATTAATCATATTGATATAACTTCAACAAAGGCTAAATTAGCTAATCCACCATCAGATGTACTCTGCTACACACCAGAAAAGAAATTAGATCCAAATTATTTCATGAGATACTCAAATCCAGGTGATGTTGCCGGATATTCATCTGTTTTAGGCATCAGACAACTTAGAGAAGATATTTTACTCGTACAAACAGGTCTTCTCACTGGCATCAATCTCTACGGAATTGTTGATGGCCGAAGCTATGATAAAAACGCGGCATATATTGCGCACCAGATTATAACAAATATTTTGGACGAGGATGATATAACTAACGAATCCGTTGTCCAAAAAGTGGCGCAAACAGTCGATAAAAATTATTGGGCGTCAATGAGGACAGCAGGCAAATTGGACACGAAATTCTCAACACCAGAGTTTTGCTTTGTTATCATCCACAAGAAAGATGCAATTGTTTGCGCGACTGGCAACATCAGAGCAATGGTTGTCGGCACTCAAACGTTTGAGGTTGAATCCCCGCTCGTTTTTGGAACAACACAGCTTGGCGTTTCTCACAACAGGAGCTTTGGAATGTTCCCAGGTCCTACATCTATGTCAGTAGGAAGAAACGAAGTGTATGGAATTAAGACACAGATAAATGCAACAAAAGTTTCACTGGAAGGCGGAAAGTGGCTGATTTTGACATCAGCTGCTGTTAGAGACTGTTTGACAGTGAAAGATATCCTTAAATACGCCGACAATGCTCAGACAGCGAATGAATTAGCTTTCAGAATCAGAGATGCTACATATTCATCACTGAGCATCGACAACATTTCTGTTGTTGTTGCTGACATTACAAAGCTTTAATTATCTTTATATAAATGTTTTTTTTTGTTTCTTTTTTATTTTTTAATTTATTGATTAACATATGAAACATCATCAAATTAGCTTGGATTTATACAATTCATCATTTAATGAAATAAATATATATCATCAAATAAAAATATACAATAACATATATAATTTCATTTGGTGAAAGAAAGCTCAAATAGTGGAATGGATGATGTGGCTTGAGTCTCAAAGACGCATCACATCCAAGATTTCGTTGGCATGACATGCGATTCGGACATTAAAGAATCATTTTCAATTATGAGGCGTGCAACTTCTGATTCGAGAGAAATTATATTATTTATTTCTGGATTATTCTCGTTTTTGGAGTTTGCAAGCTCTTCCTTGAGTTTTTGATTTTCATTATGGATATCATGGATCGTATTTATGATATTGCTAATGAAATTGTAAATCTCTTTTAGTGGTTTATATTTGAGCGCATTGTACGTTGATCGAATGAAATCATGGATTTTATCTTCTGTATTTAAATCAAAATGAATACTAATCATCTTAAATATCTTGGCAACATTATTATAACTGATATTATGTAATTTAACTCCCTCAAATATGTATGCTGCTTGTCTTGCATCAAGATTTGCTGCATTGATTATGCGAAAAATTGTGTCTAAGTCTTCGTAGACGTTGAAGAAAGTGTCGATGTCTATAGTTAGACCAACTATCTTTGCGCATTCCTCAATGCTGAATTCAAGTGACAATTGTTTTTTTTTTATAATTCCTAAAATTAGAGTCGTGAGTTTGAAGCTCAAAAATTGTAGTCGTAAAAAGTGACATTTTGTGACCGAAGTAGTCTAAAAAGTCTGAAACTAAATTCATCAACAATTTCATATATAAATTAATGTGATGCTTTCCTAGCTCAACAGGATAGAGCTTTGGACTTTTAATCCAAGGGTTTGGGGTTCGAGTCCCCAGGATAGCGATTT
>MRSU01001312.1:0-16598 GCA_008369845.1 Trichomonas gallinae
GGCTCAAAATTGTAAGCGCAAGTTCTAAAATTTAAAGCAGGGGCATTCAAAAAGTGAGTATGTCGGTCGACCCTTAAATACAAATCATTTGAAAGATATATTTAATTGGAGCGGGAGACATACTAAATCAACCTATGAACGTACTCCATGATATCAATAATATACATTTTCTCGTCCAAATGATTGTTTCTAGTGAAATATTGAATGAATTTGTCGAAATTATTGCAAATATTCTTTGGGCAGGTAGTTATTGCATTTATTGCATGTTTATGTCATGATTATGCAATAATAATGTTATAAATCTGTGCCTTCAATGATAAATTGATCAAATTTCAGCATTCAATATAATTATAAGCTAATCATCAATATATAATTCAGATATACCTAATGGTTTCATCATTGGAATCATTGGGAAGTCATCAATTTTGATCAATCACTAAATGTTGATGAATATTTTGTGAGTGAATCTTGCTGACTGATTAAACTCCTGAGTTCTGAGTTTCTAGCTCTTAAATCGTTGATTTCTGATTCCATTTCCGAAACTTCAGCAATTAACATTTTAGATTTTGATTCATCTTCTTCATATTTAGGAACAGCAGAAGATTTGGCGATAACAACTCTCAGTCTTGCTATTTCTTCCTTCATTTCTTCCATTTTCTCACGATTATGTTTTGCAATACTTTTAAACATTTCTTCTGTTGTTTGATATTCGCTTATCTGCTTTGCTATATCTTCTTCGAACTTCTCTCGTTCGCTTTGATACTTCATAGAGATCTGATTCATTCGTTCTTGATGCATTTTTTCGAGTTTAAGAATTTCTTGCTTAAATTTCTTGTTTGCGTCGTGTGATTCTATCTTTTGATATATCTTTTGTTTGTTTGTCTGCTCAATTTGACCCGCCATGCTTACAATTTGTTGATTTCTTTGTGTTACTAATCTACTGATTGCTGTATCCATTGATTCGACGATTGATGCATATCTTTCTGATAATTTCTTTGCATGTGTCAAGCGATATTGCTTATTATTTGGATCTTCGGCGCCAATTGATTTAGCAATAAATTCCTCTGTGTCTTGCAAGGCTGTAATTAATTCATTATGAACGTATTCTTCTTCCTTTCTGTGTTTTTCCTTGAGTTTTTTTATTTCATCGTTCATATTTGCTAATATTTTTGATAAATTCTCGTTATATTCTTTTCTGTTTGTATCACGTTGATATGTCAATGCCTGGATCTCAGAGCTGTATTTAACATCATCATCTCGAATTTTCTGCTCAATATCAGCAATTTGTTTTTGAACATCTTCGAATTCTTGCTTAGTTTGAAGTATTTGCTGCTGTTTCAGTCGAAATATTTCGTCTGTCGATATTTTGTCGTCTTTTTGTTTCTTCTTCTTGATATAATAATTATCCATTATATAAAAAGGGTTTTACAAAATAAAACAGGGGGTAATAAAAAGTGAAAATTTTTCCAACAAATTTTTAACTTTAATCAAAATTCTAAATAGTATCAATATAACTGAGATATAACCTTTTTATTGCAATGTCCAAAATATATATAAGCGTTGATATATAAAAAATTCTTATTAATTTGAATTAATGCAATGAGAACCATTAGAAATAAGTATTCAGAACTTAATATTTTATTGCAATATCCAAAATGATTAATAAACGTTGAAAATTTCAAAAAATATTATCTCATTGTTATTTATTGAAATTTATACAATGAGAAGCATGGGAAATAAATATACAAAGTCAAAAATATTGAACAGCATAATAAAAAACTATGATTATCATTGGAAAAATTGAATTTTAAATTAAATAATAATATGAGTGTTTTTATTAAAAATTTGCTTAATTAAGCATGAAGATAACTTGGATTTAATGATAATTTGTAAAAACTATCGAATTTAATTTGGAATTTTTAATTTGTTATGTTTTGGAATATATTAATGGAATATTCCTGATATGTGTAATGTATGCTTTATTATATATCAATTTCGGAAAAAATATTATATTGGTCGAGGAAAAATGCGATGAAAACTGTATATCATTCATAATATATCTAAATCTCATTTACCTGAGCACAAAACTAGTAAAAGAGCATAGTGTTGTGCATGGCTACATCCAAATTCAAAGCAAGTATCTCCAATTTTTGTTTGTTTGTTCTTCTGATACCATAAATATATTGTTTATCAAGAGAAAAGGCAAACAAACGCGAAAAAACTAGAAAAGTATAAATAGGAAATCGTCAATAATAACGGTTTTGACAGGTCATTTCAGCAATGTCTAATTTTTACGATAATGGACGTGAAGATGATGATTATGGCGCTCCACGCGGTGCGTATGGCGCAGGAGGATATGGTGGTGCCAACCGTGGGTACGGAGGCCGCGGATACGGAGGTGGACGCGGAAATTATGGCGGCGGAGGCAGATATAACGACCGTGGCTATGATAGAAACAGAGACCGCCGTGGTGGTGGCGGTGGTGGATATTCTTACGAATCTTCAATCCCGGCTCAAAATGATCCAGACTTTATTCCAAACTGGACTCAGCGCGTTGACGATTTCGATCAGATGGACCTTCCACCTGCTTTGCTTCAGGGTATCTACAGCTACGGTTTCAGAGCACCTTCCGAAATTCAGGCTATCGCCATAGGAGCCATCCGCGACGAGTCTAACAGGCACGTTATCGCCCAGGCTCAATCTGGTACCGGTAAAACTGGTGCATTCTCCATCGGTGTTCTTTCAAAAATCGATACATCACAAAAGACAACACAAGCACTCGTTTTAGCACCAACACGCGAACTTACAACACAAATCTATAACGTTTTCAAGGAAATTGGCTGCCGTATTCCAGGTTTTGACATTGCTTTGTTCATCGGTGGCCAGAGAGTCACAGAAGATCAGCAGCGCGCTGCTTCACACCCACATGTCTGCGTCTGCACACCAGGACGTGCTTTGGACCTTATCAACACTGGTCATCTTCGTGTAGAGAACTTTAAGATGGCTGTTCTCGATGAAGCCGATCAGATGCTTTCCGAGAACTTCCTCGAACAAGTTAATGAGATTATGGAGTACTTCCCAGAAGAAATTCAAATTCTTCTTTTCTCTGCCACAATTTCCACGCAGATTTTCCATATTATGAACACATTCATGCATGACCCAATCAGAATCTTAATCAAGAAAGAACAACTTACACTCGAAGGTATCAAGCAATATTATGTCAACGTTGAAAGTGAAGCCAACAAGTTCGAATGCCTTTTAGATATCTATGGCTCTGTCTCCATCCAGAAGGCTATCATTTTCGCTAACTCTAAAGGCGCTGTCGATTATATTTCATCACAGCTTATCAATCACGGTTTCGGTGTCGCACCAATCCATGCAGGTTTGGACCAGCTCGAGCGTGATAGAATTATGAGAGATTTCCGTACAGGTACAGCTCGTGTTCTCATTTCTACAGATCTTCTTGCTCGTGGTATCGATGTTCAGCAAGTTACTCTCGTTATCAACTTCGAGCTTCCTAAGAGACTCGAACAGTACATCCACCGTATTGGTCGTTCCGGTCGTTACGGCCGTAAAGGTGTCGCCATCAACATCTGCGACAACTCTGACATGAATGTTATCGAAGATCTTAGGCACCACTACCAGACAAATATTAACGAACTTCCAAGTGATATTGAGAAAGTTGTCAATGAGGCAAATGCTCAGTGGGATGATGAGAAATAAATTGGTTTTAGCTATTATACAACTATAAATATTTTATTACCACTATTATCTGATTATTCAAAAATTTTTTTAATATGTTTTACTATCAAAATCTTTATAGTTTCACTTTCCTTCATGTGAAACTGGTGAAATTAGTTTACTATCTATAATCATATAATTTTTGTTATGTAAAATAATTACATGACAAAAATAATAAAATGCATCAATAGTTTGGTTATGGGCTCATTCCAACAATATTGTATCTAATATCAAAGAAAAAGGAGTTTCGGATCCATCTGAAAATTTGATATTCTCAAAAATAAATTCAAACTATGATTCTATTGAATATATCAATCATATTGGAGCAATTGTTGCATTTTAAAAGCTACATGTTGATTATTTGTTTATCTATTCAAAAAATAAAATTATCAAAGGGATTCTTATTGTATTGCGTACACAATTTATTTCAGTAACAATATAATAAAGAAAGAAAAAGAATTTTTACAAAAATAAGAAAATTTGGATAAAGATATCAGTTTAATAGAATTAGAAGTGGTATCTTGCGAAGGCTTCGAGGGCCTCGAATTCTTCCATGCCGAAGGCCTTGAATCTCATAGCTGTGTCGTGGTTTCTGTACTCAGCACGCTGCCAGAACTCTCTTGGATCCTCACCAAGGAATGGAGCACCATCCTTCTGTGTCTGGTGGTAGAAGATTGCCTTTCTCTTGCGGATGACCTGCTCGTGTGTCAATGGGACGGACATTTCGATTTCTTCCATATCCCACTCTCTCCATGCGCCTCTGTAGAGCCAGACCCAGCACTCCTTCATGAAGTCGAGAGCTCTCATCTTTCTGAGGGCAGCGAAGATGCCGTCAAGGCAGACCTTGTGTGTGCCGTGTGGATCGCCGAGATCGCCAGCAGCGAAGATCTGGTGTGGCTTGACAGATGTGATGAGGTCCATGATGATCTTGATATCATCATCGGAGATTGGCTTCTTCTTGATAGCACCTGTCTCGTAGAATGGGAGGTTGAGGAAGTGGACCTGGTTGTCTGGGACGTTGAAGTATCTTGTAGCACCAAGAGACTCGTGTCTTCTGATGTTGCCCTTGAGCATTCTGACGTCCTCAGCATCGATCTCACCCTTCTTGTTGTGGATGGCGTTGATGGCCTCTGTGACCTTTGGAAGGTTCTGGTTGCCGAACATCTCCCTGAAGACTTCGACGTACTTCAAGGCCTGCTCGTCAGCGACAGCGATGTTGCCGGATGTCATGTAAGCGACGTGGACTTCGTGGCCCTGCTCAACGAGTCTGTCGAATGTGCCGCCCATAGAGATGACGTCGTCGTCTGGGTGTGGGGAGAAGATGATGACTCTCTTCTTGAGTGGTGTTGGGCGCTCTGGGGCGTGGTTGTTGTTAGCCTCACCGCCTGGGTAGAATGTGATTGACTTGTGGAGTCTTGTGAAGATGGCGTCGTTGTACTTCTCGACTGGTGTATCAGCGATAAGAGCACCAAGGCCGTTGTCCTTGTAGTCCTTAGCTGTGAGGTTGAGGATGGACTTCTGGAGCTTCTCGCAGAGCCAGAAGACAGCCTTGACGGACATCTGCTCGTTCCACTTGATGTCACCGACCAACCATGGAGTGGCGATCTTTGTGAGCTCGGAAGCGGACTCTTCATCGAGGCAGAATGTTGTGTTGCCGTGGTTCTGAAGGTAGGAGGCTGGGATGGCGGATGTAACTGGGCCTTCGATAGCCTTCTTGACGATTGGAGCCTTGTTCTCGCCCCAAGCCATGATGACGATTCTCTTAGCGCCGAGAACTGAGCCAACGCCCATTGTGATAGCGCGCTTTGGAACGTTGTCGATGCCGTGGAAGGCTGGAGCAGCGTCCTTGCGTGTAAGGTGGTTGAGTGTGACCATTCTTGTGCCGGAATTCTTGTGTGATGGTGGCTCATTGAAACCGATGTGGCCTGTTCTGCCGATGCCGAGCAACTGGAAGTCTAAGCCACCAGCCTCACGGATCTGGCGGTCATAGTTAAGGCAGAATTCGATAACCTTGTCCTCTGGAACTGTGCCATCTGGAATGTGGACGTTCTTTGGATCGATATCGATGTGGTTGAAGAGGTGGTAGTGCATGAAGTACCAGTATGACTCTGTGTTATCCTTTTGAAGGCCGTAGTATTCGTCCAAGTTGAATGTAATAACATTCTTGAAGGACAAACCTTCTTCCTTGTGCATGCGAACTAATTCCTTGTAGACCTTGATTGGAGAAGAGCCTGTGGCGAGACCTAAAACGCACTTTTCGCCCTTGGCATTCTTTTCTTTGATGATCTTAGCGATCTCGTGAGCGATAGCCTTGGAGCCAACCTCCTGGCTTGTGAAGATAACGTTGTGGATGTTTTCGAATCTTGTTTCCTCGAATAATCCTGGAGCCTGATAATGAATATCGTCAGAATCGACCAATTTAACCAATCCTGCGCTGATGCCGTTGCCAGCGAGACCCCAATCACCGTAGATCTCGGGGTCACGGATCAATAATGACCAGAAGACAAACATAAAAATAAAAAAGTGTCGCCAACGATGTATGTTAGTCACATCACTCCCCGTTCTTCTCCATTTATTCCTTCTTCTCTAATGTTTTAAATTTAGCAGCCAAAACTTGGTTTTCAGTGAAGAAAAATTCGGCAAACTAATTAGAGGTATAGAATTGGTCACTTCCGTACGAAAGCTATTGGATTACTCATGGAAATGAGCAATAAACAATCGATAAAAACAATTTTCTTGTTTATTGTTTAATTTCACAATTTCGTCAACGGGTTGAATGGTTTTTCGTTTTGAAAATATATTATATTGCTGAATGCTATTATTGTATATTGTCCAATTTTCAATAAAAAGCATTTCTGATCAAAATCGCAATATTATTGGCTTCCCTTGATTTTTAAGCTTGAAAACGGCTATATCTTAAACTAAATACTTGTGTATAATATATTAATGATGTCAAATAGCTATTTTAAGCAATTTAACTACATTTCAATAAATCTCAAGAACAAAAAGGTGGTCAAGCAAGATAATCATATCATAACATTTTTGGATATATATAAATATTAGATACATATTGAGCAATCATAACTTTTAGTTTTTGGCTTGAAATTCAACGATTTTCGATGATTATTCTAATATGAGAAATTTCACATAAAATACATCTGCACTCTTGGTATATTTTCTATTTTATTGTCCAAATCATGAAAATATTCGATTTTTTCGATACCAAAAAAAAATATTTTGTTGTTTGATCAAGATTTTAAGATACAATATAAAGAAAATGATTTTAAACTTTATTATGTGTTTAAATTTGCATTTTGTCGATAATTGAAATGGCAAATTTATTCTTTTTGAGAAAAATGTAATAACCGAGTTATTGGAAATGAGATATAAAATGTTTAAAAGGTTTTTATTCATTTTCCATGATTACATCGAATAATAACATATCAAATTTATATCATTCGAAAAAACAACGAATCTATGGCGAATCCATCCATATACGTTTCAGTATACTCACATGTAAGTCATTTAACAATAGTAAAATCCTCTAATCTGAAATTTATTTTAATTCAATCAATTTCTTGAAAAATTTAATGCTAAACTATATATAAAATAATATTATATCTATCTATATACTCTTACTCTATCGATTTATAAATGATATATTGTATTTAGTCTCTGAAAATTCACAATTCAATTTTGAAATAGGTTCAATATTTATGTTTAGCGGCTATGATATTGTCATTTTATCTATTTATTTGATATGTTGGAGATGCCTATGTCTAACATGTCCAATGTCCAATGATAATTCAAAATCGAGAATACAAATTTAATAAAATTACGGCTAAATTTGATTTTAGTGCTAAAAATGGATTTACTATGACTTCATCATATGATACATTGCAATTCTTTATCTGGCAAAAAATTGATAATCGTTAAATCAATTCAAAATATAATTGAATAGGAATTGAATTTCAAAAACCAGCAAAAATAGGTTATTACTGCTTTCTGATGCAGGCATAACATATTTAAGCATTTTATAGACAATTTGTGGTCATCATATCCTTAGATATCGCCGAGATAATAATTTTTATTGATCAATAATTTAAAATCAGCGATAAACTAGGCGCCGACAAGAGATTTCGAATCCCTATTGCAACAATTGGAATTGGATACTATATACTACATTATCAAGCTGAAATAGCAATTATTGTCGTTACAGTTGCTAATTTAACCAAATCAATGCTTCATGATACCAATCGAAAAATCAATTGTGAATTCCTCTATTTACAATGCAGGATAAATAGAGAACTCTGTATAATCATTTGATTTAGTAATTTTTGTTTTCCTAGAATCCCAAATTGGAAGAACTAAAACTTCAGAATTTTTTTCAATCGGGAAAACTAATTTTATAGCATTTGATAGAATTTGATAATACATTTGTCTCTGATGACAAGTCATCAACAATATGAATCATACAGCAACAATTCGTAGTATTACATAAGGTGTAGGCTCAGATAGTTGTTTCAAATTTCGGTTCTTTTTTAATTCAGACATGGATGCAAAAGCATTGATTTGATTAAATTGCTCGATTAATTAGGAGATCAACAATAGGTGATGATATCAGCTGTTATCAATCTTTGTTCATTCAAATGTTATATCTTTCCGTAGCTGCCACATATTAGCTTTAAATTCAAAAAATTCACGTAAAACATTGTTGAAAGTTGTCTAAGTCTTGAGGATGCATGTTTGAATACAATTTTTTAAAAAACTATGATGTAGGAGTCAATTCATTACCTTAATGTAGTAATATTGAGAAAGAATTTCAATTCCAAAATCCAAAATCATTTGATTTTAGATGTGAATCATAAAAAGTAAGATATAAACTTATAAATGTATTATATGAACATACTATCCATATAAAGTTATGTAGCGCAACGACTATGAATAAATAGCAAATATTAAAGATTCACAAGTTTGAAAAAATAAACGTAATATATGCGATATTGGTTGAATATTAAGGGTTGTATCATATGACAATGCTTGTTTGAGATGGTGTTATGGTATTTGATGCAAAATAAATTCAGAATGTAATGAAAAAGGATTGAATTCATTCAATGTCATAAATTAATAGTGTATACATTTATTAATGAAAATACAATGAAAGTAAGCTATAAAAACAAAAAAAATAATTGCGAAGAAAATTCGGAAACAAATTCATCATTGAACAAATCTATTTTTCTAATGTGTAAGACTATCTGATGGTATATTTCAGTAGAATCATTGATTCTCTACGCCAATTAAAAATGAACAAATAGAAATCTAACTTAAAGTTGGGATTTTGATTTTGATACTGCATCTTAATGGTCAGTTGAAATTAGATATAGTTAAAAAGCACTTGCGAAATGGTAAATTATTTTCAAAAATATAAAAAAATTAGTCTGTTAATATGTATGATACCAATGAGTTATGAAAAAGAATCAGAGAAGAGTAAAAAAAAATTGAATGGAGATTATGCTATAAGTGAAGGATCCCGATAACTGTAATAAACAGAAATATCGAAGAAAATTATAGCTAATCGAAAAACATAAAATTGATTTCAAAAATTTGTGATGTCATATTCAAAAAATAATTATTTGTATCACAAAACAGTTTGAATTTTGCTCAACTTCGTTAAATTTGGATAAACGAAAAATAATTCTTCATGCTATGTTTTGGTAAGGGGTTTCCGGAAATTTTATCGTCAAAGCTTAATTTTAAAAATTTTATGTAATTATTGATACATAACAATATTATCTAAAATCTAAAACTGAAATTTGACACCTTATCAATTGCAAAAGGCTAAATTATTAATCAGTATATAGAGAAGATTCATAAAACATTCTGGCGAAATATCGTGAACAGTCACAATTTTGTCGATTAAATTCTTCTCAAAAATCATAGTAATTTAATTTTATTTTTGAACAAATATTGTTATATATGATCCCAGCATTAATTTATTTTTTCCATTCAAAAAATATTATTTGATATTTCGTTATATCTCTATATGTATAATAAATTTGTCTCCATATGTCACATTTTGCACGTTGGCTTTTAACATAACCGCCAGCTTTTCATTCAAATTTAATCTTTGAGAAGATCTCGATGAATTATGCTTGTAACTGTATGTTGAACATATTTCACCCGATGTTAAAAATTTTTAGTGAAAAACATAAATATTGGAATTACGCGATTCTTTGCTTATAAATCCAACTGTTATACTGTATAGTGCTGATATATCACGATGAAATAACTAACATAATTTGATTTGATTTTATTATATCGTCCCAAACACTCACAAAATTTTGAGAAGCGTTTTTCCTTCAGAAAAAATAAAATCATTATTTACCATGTTAGCCATGAATAGCAGATCCGGACAGAAAATCGTCAAGTCAAAGTTTACTCCTGAAGAGGACCAGAAGCTCTTCAACCTTGTAAACGGGTTGCAAGAAGTTGATTGGAATGCTATTGCAAAACAATTCTCCCACAGAAATTCAAGACAATGCCGTGAAAGATGGCAGAACTACCTCAATCCAAACCTCACAAAGGATAATTGGACAGAGGAAGACGATCGCCTTCTTCTCGATCGTTATAAAGAAATGGGCCCACACTGGAATGCCATTGGAAGGACTCTCGGAAACCGCTCCGGTAATTCTGTTCGTAACCGGTACTTAGTCCTCATGAGATTCCAGCAGAAGCACCCAGAATCTTCTTTGTTTACACGTGCAAGCTCTCCGGTTGAAATGCCAACTATTGAATCTGTTGATTCACCACTCAGCAACATGAGTGAACCGGAGACACCAAAAGATGCGGAAGTTAGTTTAATTGATAAGATTTTCAATGAAAATGTTATCGAAGGCCTTTTCCGGGCTGATGAATTTGATTTTCTTGAAACAATGTTCATGTAAAATGTAATTGACCATGAGTTTTTGATGAAATGATTCTTTTTCATTTTTAACAGTTCGGAAATTAATTCACTTTAATGCCACCACTCTTAGCAACCTATAATATATGGTATTTTTACGCTTACAGTAAGCACTCTTAGCGGCTGAATAGATCAAGGATTGTGGTAGATAAATAATTTAGGCCCCGCAGTGTGATAAAACAATTATGTGCTACTATCTGATCTAAAATATCAAGGATTTATGCACCAAATTTCGGTATGTAATTTCCTGAATTAGATTTTATGCCCGACAGGCTTAAAATTGCTATGGATATGTCTAGAAATAGGAGATATAAGCGTATATTGGGTTTAAATGTCGATTTCTACCATAATAATTTTAGCTTTTGCACTTTTCAGCAGCAATTCGATGGCATTTATACAATACAGCTACAAGTCAGCAAACAAAGCAACTTTCCACTTCCAAGATTCGGAAGTATTTATTTTTCACCAGTAAATCTTTTTTTTTGAATGCAATTTGTGCCATGCGATGAGGCCTCAATGGAAAGTTGTAGGGCGTCTGTGTTTACTTAATGATTATCGAAGTTATGGCTCTGAACGCTGATCTTAAATAATTATCCGGATCTATTATTCCTTACTATACTTCAGATTGTTTAAAAACGCTATAATAGTGAACATTACTCTCTGTTCAATAAGTCGTTCACCATATTATGGATACATTTAATCCAAATATTGCAATATATTTGCAATTAGCTAGTTTCTATGGTATATTATCATTACTATTAAGTTTACAGGAATAATAAACCTGCTGTGATGCAAATAAAAGCAAATATTATCAAAGATTATAATATTTGGTTATTTACTTGTGATACTTTGTGAAATGGTAGTGAATAGTATATTTTTAGTAAATAACAAATCTCTAAGCTTGAAATTCATTTAAAGCTTAGTTTTTAAGAAAGCAATTAAAACATATGACGCTGTGTCAGATTTGTTATTTTACATGTCAAACTTTGGCATGAAAATGTCACTTTTCAAAATGAAGCGGAGAACAGTCAAACAAAGTAATCCTGTTGTTCCGCATCCAAATCCTGCTTTTTCGACTATTCAGGCTCCAATTAGCGTGCAAGCAGCTCAGCCGATTCTAGGTATTGCAGATGATATAACATTCTACAATTCCAGGGCAAATGCAGCTTCAAATGCTATCAATCAAAGCCAAATGACTAATACTGAAGAAGCACAAGAATTAAACGCAGTTAGAAAGCCATTATTTTCATTTTTAAATATTTCTTCAACTCCACAGCAAAATACATCTGATAATCAATTACAAGTTTCATCAGAAAACACATTTGAAAACTCACAACAAGTAAATTCGATTAATGAAAATCCAGCACCAGCGCGAAAGCCATTATTTTCGTTTTTAAACGTATCTAGTTCATCAAGTGAGCCAGCACCACAAGCTGCTTTTTCATTTTTGAATTCAACACAATCACAATTTAGTGAAACAGGTCAAAACATAATTCAGCAAGAACCTAATGAGCCTACTGAGCAAATAGAAACAGTTCGTAAACCCAAATTTGCATTTTTGAATATTGAAAAAAGCATTGAATCAACAATTAACGCACAAAATGCAGATCAAAACGCTGGATCAAATTATATTACAGCAGATAAGAAACGAGAAATTGCAGAAATTCTTGATTATGATAAACCACTTGGTTTTGGAATATTTAGAGCGTTTCAATACTTACAGAATACATCACAGTTGATTATACATAAAGGTGAAAATGAGCAAATCCTTGAATATAGAGATGAATTCGGAAATCTTGTTGATCCAAAAGCAGCTTACAGAGTTCATTCACACGCTTTTCATGGTAGACTTCCTGGCTCTAAGCAGCTTCAAAAATACAAGCAAAAATCAATATCAAAGAAAATTGTAAATGAATCTATGATAGGTGACACACCACTTCAATCAGGTAAAGCACTTCGTGAGGTCCTTGCCACATCTAATCAACCATTTATAGAGCTCACTGGTTCGAATCGTCAAATTCTTCCATATATTCCTGCAGAAGAACCGGTGGATGCAAGGCTTGAGAAGCGTAAGAAGCGTCTAAAGAAGATCAAGAAGAAAAAAGTTAAATCAGTTAGCTATGGAAAACATGAAGAGAAGTATAAAGCTATTATTTATCAAGAGTAGGTGCTCATATATATATAATTGTTTGTATCAGACTAAAAATATAGATGTCTTCATCTTATATAACGAAACAAATAAAATAAAAAATTGTCTCAAAGCCACAATAGACAGTAAAATGCATTAGCGATACAAAGCTTTGCAAAATTGTAAGCAGTTTAGAGTATTTATGGCGTGATTACAAATAAATTCTACAAATCGAAAATTCGCAATAAAGTAATTTACAGGCTTCTTGTTGATATATATTGTTTGTGATCCGTTTTCCTATCTAATAACGAACTCTCTGCACCTTTATCAGTGTAAGATCACAAAAATAACAGTAATCCAAATTTATGACATGACTCAGCTGATTTTCCATGTATTTAGAGTGTACATGATATATTCCAAAATAAAAAATTAAATGTCAAGTAAACACTTTTTGCCTTCATCCAATTTTTTTGACTGTAAATCTGAATGTTTAGATGTAAATAGGCAATGTATAATCCAACCAATTGAGAGATTTACAAAAAATTATCGCTTTCAAAAATAATCATCAAATAAATAACATGAACAGTTAATGTTAATAAAGAAATTACTAAGATCCAACAAAACTCTCAATTTATCATCGTAAACAAAAATTATATATAAATTTAATAGAATATGTTAAATAAGAAAATATTAAGATCCAAAAAAAAGTCATTCAAAAATCACTTAAAAAATGAAATTACACTACAATCAACGTAATTAAAATTACACATAACATCCAAAAAAAAATCAAAACTTGGTTAAAAAAATTAGGAAATGATTAAAAATATGATTAATAAGGCAAATGATGTGAGACTTATAAATTATTACACAGAAATGTGTAATAATTTGAGTGTGAAATGATCCTTTCAAAAATTTATTATTGAATACAATCAATTCATTTTTGTGCAAATGCTGCTTGAATACCTTCAATCCATGACGACAATCAGCTCAAAGGATTGCATAGTGCTTCCTTTCACTATCGCCTTATTCGCGTGCTTCAGAGTCATCATCTCGAATTATGTGTTGAAACCATTATCATTGATGATCGACGAAAAGAATAGATTTAAGTTCATCCATCGTGGATTTGACTGCATGCACTATATCACATCAACATTCCTCGGAACAGCTGCCTTCTTGCAAAGACCATATGGCCACTGCCCCTTTTGGTTCGTTGGATGCGGTCCATACATCAGATGCACAGGTGACACAGTCATTTGCTCTGTCTTCGAGAAGGTTTATTACCTCTATTTTGCTTCTTATTACCTCTCCGACGTTTTCTGGATCTGGACAACAAAGGATGTCTTGATGCTCGTCTTGCACCACATTGTCTCAATTACAATGCTCGTATCATGCCTCTTCGTTGCTCGCCACATGGTCGGATTCTGTGTTATGATTCTTTCTGATTGGGTTGATATCTTCCTTTATTCTGGCAAGGTTACAAACTATCTTGGATATAAGAAGCTTTCTGATATATTAATGGTTTGCTTCGCTGTTGCTTTCTTCTATTTCAGAATCTTCGGATGCTCTCTTATCCTTAAGTCTGTCTTGACAGAGGAATTAGAGCAGCCACACCACCAGTGGCTCTGGTTCGCTGCTAAGTCCGCTTTCGTTGGCCTCTGCTGCTGCAATTTAATCTGGGAGTACCAGATCCTCATGGCTTTGAAGAGAATCTTCTTCAACAACGACAAGATCCACGATACACGCTCTGACCGCGGTGAGAAAAAGTCTCATACAAAGGTTGAGTAAGGTATATCAATTCTCTATTGCAATATAAATTGTTTGATACTCTATCATAAAAGCATCTTTCTAGTAATTTTGTACCAAAATTTCACATTTTTGTCTCATTTTCACAACATTTGATTTTTAGTTTTCAAATTTATCTATTTGTAATACTACAAAAGTATTAATGGGTCTATGCGTATTTATATTTTATTGATGTTCGTGTTTGGTTTTGATTTATTTTTTATCAAAAAATCAAATTTGCACAAAACCAGCAAATGGAAGATTGAACACTATAGCAAAGCTCTATATGATATATTTACAAAGGTTTAAAAAACAAAATAAGACAAAAAATATATATCACATCATGAAAGGAAGCTTTTCGTGATGTGGCTTGGCGAGGGGAGAATGGTGGTGCTTCTTGGGATCCTTAGCCTCTTTCATCTTAAGTTGATGCATCTCAGGCAAAGTCAATGGTGGAAGTGTCCTTGGATCGACTTCAAACTCTGGCTTCCTGAAGTATGGATGATTCATAGCTGCTTCAGCGGTTATTCTCTTCTTAGGGTTCATTCTTAGCATTTTCAATAATAAATCAATTATGTCATATGAGCTTTCTGGAAGTGTCTTTTGGAGGTGTTCTTTGAGACGATTCGGGAACTTCGTTGCATAACCAGAAACAGCAGCAGCTTTCTGTGAATCATATTTTCTCCATTCTGGCCAGTCATCTTCATCCGGTGTACCGCAGATCCTAAATATTTCTTGAATCTGTGAAATATTTTCGCGAGCAGCGAATAATGGCTTTTTTGCGATCATTTCATAAAGAATACAAGCGGCACTCCATATATCAACTTCAGGGCCATACTCATGGCACCCAAGGAATAGCTCTGGCGGACGATACCACAGCGTAATCACAGAATCTGAATATCGGCC
This sequence comes from Trichomonas gallinae, assembly GCA_008369845.1. Lineage (NCBI taxonomy): Eukaryota > Parabasalia > Trichomonadida > Trichomonadidae > Trichomonas > Trichomonas gallinae. The sequence continues at coordinate 15,519 of MRSU01001312.1, forward strand.
TTTGTCTGTTAATTCTCTTGCAAGACCAAAATCACCTAATTTTAATATATTATCTTTCGTAATAAACATATTTGCTGGCTTTAAGTCTCTGTGAACAACGTTTTTAACTGTTAAATAACATAATACTGTAATTAACTGTCGCATAATGGATTTTATTGTATAATCTGGAATATCTTGCATGTGTATTAAAGCGTCAAGGTCGTAATAGCAATATTCGAATACCAAAAAGATAGATTGATCGCTTTTAGAGTGAACAACGGATTTTAGAAAGACAATATTATCATGATGAAGTTGCTTAAGTAATTTAACTTCTCTTATTGTATTTTGCGGGAATCCATCGTTCTGATTAATGATTTTGATTTTTTTGAGCGCAACAATTTCGTTTGTGCGATCATCTCTGCACTTTTGGACACTCCCGTATGTTCCATCTCCGATATTTTCTATAACTTTGAAATGATCGGAAATCGAATTCACGAGTTCAACTTTAAAATCATTATTCATTATTTTTTGTCACTTTTAAATTTCCAAATCAACATTTTACATGACATATTTAAATTTTATTTGACAAATATATATTTACATGTCAGATGATTAAATAAATCAATTCTCATAAAGAAAGAATGGAATCTGAGGGTCAAATTATCAAAATTTAGCATTGATTCCTAGATGTGGATCTATATGAACTTAACATTGATAAAATGAAACCATTTTACATGACAAAAAATTGACTTTATATGACAAATTTGAGTTTTATATGGCAAAAATATATTTCATCAACTCTGCAGATATAAAAAACAAGAATTAAAAAATAAGTGATGAAAATTTGTCATTTGTTGACAGTGTGGAATAGATAGAAACAACAATTGCTGTTTTAATTTATTATTTACGTGGCAAAAAATAAATTTACATGACAGAATGGAGTATGGCCACGAACGGTTAGAACAGCCACTTATTTTCGATGTCTGCTGAAGAAGTCAAGGCCGAAACTCCAGTCGAGGAAAAGAAGGAGGAAATCCCAGCCAAGCCAGCCCGCAAGATCAACCGCGCTGAGAAGAAGATGCGTGAGGCCCTCCTCAAGCA